>AYEL01059943.1:0-33931 GCA_000484575.1 Olivierus martensii | reverse complement strand
TTAGAGAAAAATAAGCATCTTCCCCCGATTACCATTTTCCCCCGATCCCATCTATTTCTACAATTAAGTCACTATACGTCTACAGTTTAATAAAGATTACACAACCATATAAAATGATAATGCCCCAATATATGAGCCGTTTATTTTGAAAGTGATACAAGTCCATCTTAGGTTGAAATTATTTTTAACTAAATATATTAGGGCAGAATTTAGCTCTAGTTGTTGTATAGTGTAATTAATGTAGTGGTTTTACATCATGTCTGAAACATAGGATGTTTCTATCTATCCACCCTTGACATTGGTAATCGATAAGTGTACAATATTTCATAAATAATAATAAGTATATCATAATTTTAGTATTTCGATAATAATAAGTTTATTTCCAACACTGGCAAATTTTAGTAATATTGACAACACTGCGAAAAATTGTAAATTTATTGTATAATATTCGATTCCTATTATCAGCTTGCAAGTAAGTTTTAATCACAGAGTAGTTGAGACAGATAGGACACTCTCATAGACTCTATTGTATAGAAGAAACAACTCTCTGGTTCGCTGAGCACAGCAACCCAAAATGAGAGCCTTCGCCTGCCTAAGACCAGAGGTAGATCTCCAGTCGCCGAACTAATGTCGAATTGAGAAACTGTCGAATTGCGAGACAATTTTTCCTATATAAGACTATGTAAAATAAAATTAATAGCTAATTCGTTATTGGATCTCCATGCCACTCCCTAAAGAGTGAGGTGATAAAGTTACATTTTATTATTTATTTTATTATATGTGTTTTACTATTGTATAACACACTGAATTACAAAATATTTATTATATGTGTTTTACTATTGTATAATACACTAAATTACAAAATATACTAATTACAAAATACACCATTTTATACACAACACATAATTTATTAGCCCTCGGATGAATAAAATCTTCTTTATCCTGTTCTATATTTGAATCTATAAAACTAACCTCGACTTGCTTTAAATTTCTCAGTTTGATCTGAGATACTGTACATCCTGGAGTTTTCTTCTGTAATTTTTCGAAAATTAATCTAGCCTTCTCACAGATTATTGCCTGAGTTAGTGGATTTCCCTTTATCTGTTAGTCGGCCGGATGGCCGCATGGGAAAGCTTTGGCTTACCACCCTGAAGGATCCGGGTTCAAATTCGTCCTGCATTACAGAGTTTAGATAGAGTTTGAAATAAATTATATCGATAAATTAAAAAGAAGGGGCCCCCATCGACATTTTTGCGGGACTCTCAGTTTTTAACTACGCCGTTGCCTTCAGTGTGGAAAGCCGAAGCATTTCCACGCGGCCAGTCCGGCCTATGGAGCCGGTCCATTGATCTCCATCCTCTAAACTCCGATTGACCACTCTGCAGGAGCGAGCAGTCGGCCGGATGGCCGCGTGGTAAAGCTTTGGCTTACTACCCTAGAGGATCCGGGTTCAAATCCGGGTCCCACACCTCCAGTTTTTCAGGAGGGGTCCGGGCCCGGCTCGTTGAACCCCATCCTTCAACCATCCGGTTGACCCCATCATGGGTGTTGGCCAGCCTGTGATGGGTTTTATAAGTGGCCGCCGCCAGATACAGAATATCCCATGAGGATATGGCGGCGTAATAAAACTAACCTAACCTTTATCTAATTTTTTTTATCTAATCCAGGTGAGAAACAGCTTTTCCATTTCTTCACTGATGAATAAAGATCTATTCTTGTCAGAAATTTTTTGTGCTCCAGCAGATACTCCAGCATCCATAATCTCGCTCTGTTGCAAAACGTTGCCAAGTTGTTCTAGAACTTCATACTATTGAGCTATGTCTATAATTATCTTACCTTTCTGCACTTTATCTACAATTTCTTTCTTGTTCTCTATGCTCAATCAAGGTTCTTCGCCGCCAGATACAGAATATCCCATGAGGATATGGCGGCTTAATCTAACTAACCAAACCAGGAGCAAGCAGCCTCCCTGCGAAAGGGGTACTAGAGTGCGTTACCCCTCCGTGCGGGCACAGAACAGGATTGTTCCTACTGTCACAACTCTGTCCTAGGATTGTAACTTGATAACAAATTTGTCATTTATCCTGTATAAATTATTCAAAAGCTAGGACTTAATCTCGGGCCCCAGCTTTTGTATAATTTATGCAAGGGCTGGCTCTGATCTGTTAGTCCCATCCTCTACAGTAGCAGGAAGAAAAAAAGACTTGCGGGCGGCCGGATGGTAGAGTGGTATCGCGTTGGCGTGCTACGCAGAAGGACCCAGGTTCGCGTTCCAGGTGTGGCATCTCCTGAAAAGGTTTTCGGGGTTCTGAGCCCAGCCCGGCGATCCCCCTCCTTCACCATCCGGCCCCCCTCCATAGATGTGGGTGCAGCCTGTGGTTGGAACTGGCTCCGCCCCTTAGTAATCTTCCTGATTGGAAAGGGGCATTAATAATACAAAAAAAAACAGATCTGCCACTTAATAATCTAATGAATTGCAATGTGGCACCACCTATTAGCAAAAACAAAAAAAGGAAATTCAAAGTTTAAAAATTAAATCGCATACATGATAAAAGTAAATAAAATGACAACATTGTATTTAATAATGAATACTAGTTCTATTTCCATTGAATAACTGCATCAAAAATATAGTTATCATGATTAATGGTATAATTATTACCTAATGTTTGTGTTCATTTTCGCCAGATACAGTATATCCCAAGAGGATATGGCGGCGTAATCTAATAACCTAACCTAACCTCGAAAATTCTCGAGTCTCGAGAAAAGAAAGCGTTCGAGAAAACACAATCATTACTCAAGAATGTAATTGATAATGATTTTTCCAAATATTTTCTGGGTAATCGCTATTTCCTTAGTGGATCAAGTTCTATTATCTCATCTTCCATATCAGCCGGTTGGACGCCTGGAGAAGCTGTGGCTTATCACCCTAGAGGATCAGGTTCAAATCCGGGTCCCATAGCCCGAATACATCAGGAGGAGTCCAGGTGAACCGCATCCATCAACCATTCAGTTAATCCATCATGGATGTTGGCGAGCCTGTGATGGGCTCTCATCGCGCGATATTACAACTTATATATACACTGGTGCCTTGGTTAACGACGGCCTCGGATTACGACGTGATCGGTTAACGATGAGTGGCTGTAAGAAAAATGTCTTGGTTAACGACGCAGGCTTTGTTGACTCCATGATTATGTGTGGTATTGACTCGTGCATTATGTGTTCCAGGTTTTGATCTTGATTATGTGAACTTCAGCAAAATACAGCTCTGTAAAACAGCTCGTCATCGCATCATGTGATTCGTTAGCTCAGTTGTAAATCGTTATTTTTTTCACGATCAATTCAAATCCAACAATATCATTATTAAAACTATTAAAATTATAATCATATGAAAATATATTTAATTAATTAAAAATAGGCGTGCA
This sequence comes from Olivierus martensii, assembly GCA_000484575.1. Lineage (NCBI taxonomy): Eukaryota > Metazoa > Arthropoda > Arachnida > Scorpiones > Buthidae > Olivierus > Olivierus martensii. The sequence goes on along the minus strand of AYEL01059943.1, from coordinate 30,509 downwards.
ACATTTCACTAGTTTTTAATTTCTTAAAGATGATTTCTAGACGATTATTATTTTAAATTCTGCAAATAAAGTCTGATTTAAGTATTTCTAGACGATTATTATTTTAAATTCTGCGAACAAAGTCTAATTCAATAATAGACGCGCAACAGTTCACTAGTTTTTAGTTTCTTAAAGATGATAACATGCAACAGTTCACTAGTTTTTAGTTTCTTAAAGATGATTTCTAAACGCGTGCATCAGTTCACTAGTTTTTAGTTTCTTAAAGACGATTTCTAGACAATTATTATTTAAATTCGCGAAAAGTCTGATTCTATTGTTTGTTTGTGTTATATATTACTTGATACCTGCGAGTGGTGTGACGTTGCTCTATTGTTTGTTTGTGTTATATATTACTTGACACCTGCGAGTGGTGTGACCTCGCAGTTTCGGATTCCATTAGAAGAAAAAATCGTCTGTCCGAGATCCTATAGTTCATATAGACAATAAATAAGTGCATGCGTGTCGTGTTCATTCGCCATCAAAAGGCAAAATCAAATCTTATCTGTATAATAAGAGTTGAATCTATAAACTGCTTATCAGTAGCTGTTCAAGATCCTAGAGTTCATATATATAATAAATCGGCGAGTGCATGTCACTGTTTAACAGTTCATATAGACAATAAATCAGCGAATGCGTGTCACTGTTCATTCCCCATCAAAAGGCAAAATCAAATCTTATCTGTATAATAATCGTTGAATCAACAAGCTGCTAATTAGTGTTTACGGGTTCGTTTGTCAAAAAACTTCGAAGTGAGCCCAATTGTCTTTCTGGTGAAGATTTCTAATTAAAAACTGTTTTCTTGAACAATTCATTTTATTAATGTTAATTTTTTGTTGCAAATATAATAAATAAATCATATTTTCCATATTATTAGGACATTTTAACTGAGTTTTATCTGCATTTTTAATATTTACTATGGTTGTGGGAAGGACCCAGAACGAATTAATCAATTTTCAATTAAATCCTATGAGGAATCGCGCCTTGGATAACGACGGTTTTGGTTAACGGCGGTAATCCTGGTACTACATTCCTGGTAATCCTGATTACCATCGTTAAACAAGGTACTACAGTATAGGCTAATTATCTTATATGTAGGCTATATAACATTATTTTCTGACGATTCAAAGTATTTTAAAAATTCATTCGATAATTTGTAATGATGTTTATTACATTAAATATTAGGAATTATATAATAATTATATATATGTTTAATAAAATAATAATAATTTATAGATTTCTTCAATTCTAAAAATTCTAATAAATGAAATATATATTCAAATTTTAAAATAATCATAAAAACCTGAGTCAAATCTGTAAACCCATCGAAAAATAAGAAATTATGAAAATAAAAACAGAAAATGAAAAATAATAAAATTACGAAGGAAGATAAAACGAATGTTGAATAAAAAAAAATTGAAAATTGAAAATCAAGAAAATAAAATAGTTTTTCTTATTCATTGAAATTTATCATTTAAAATATACTTTTATGTTATTATATAAGTTTCACTTTATACTTTCTGTTCAAAATGATGTAGATATGGCATATGTGCTGTTACTTTAATTTTTTATAATATTTAATCATAATAATTGAGGGTATTACGGAATAGGAAGGTTATATGGAATAACATGGTTTCTCATAGAGTAGTGGTGTTATGAAACTTTAATAATGGAGAATTTTTACGTTAAGTGGCAACATAGTTTGACCTCAGTTTCAGGTTTCTCGGTGGGAAGCATGAGGGTTTAAAATAGAGAACGTGTTTTCATGAAATACAAAAATTTTTGCGCTATCTGAAATCATAGGATCTGCAAAGACTATAGACAAGATGATAATTGTTTTATGAGTTTCCTGAGAGTATTTATTACTTTTCATAATAGCTCTTCCTATTTTAACAGATTTCGTTTCTATTGGAATAGTCTTAATTCAATTATTCTAGTATGGGTGGTGACAATATCGAATACTATTCTATATTGCGGGATGTGCAAATTTTTACTTTCTGAAAAATGCAGAATTGAAAATTAAAACAAACAACAATAGCAAACACCAAAGCAGTCCAACAAGAACTAACAAATAACTAAGCAAATAACAAATGATATCACATAATTCCATGCTTGCGCATACGCCTCCCTGCGAAACTCAACTATCAAATTGAAAGACTGACGATTTGTCGAATTGCGAGGTACCACTGTACTAAATAATCATTTATTTACGACAGTTCGGATCAGTAAGTTGGAATTGTCAGATGTAGAAAATGCCCAAAATTTATGGATTTCTCACTAATGTTTACCAGAATATCATACATCTTAAATAAACATAAAGAAAACGGTATTACAAAAATCAGACGAAAGAAAAGACGCATTCCATATTTTCTATTATTCGGTCAAGGACTCGAACGATTGAATTACACAGTCCAATCACTGAATTAATGACTAAGTACGAATGGTGGTAAATCGAGGTGATCGTAAGTCTAGTTCTGCTTGAATTATTCAAATATTAAAATATTTGTTTCTATTTTCGAAATTAACCAGGAAACAATTAATAAATCTAATTCATGTATCTGTTGTTCTCTTAGAGAGGTGTGGAAATCGAGGACGGTACTGAACAGGGTTTAAGACTAAACGCGGTATGTGGCACAATGTGGGTAAGGACAGGTAATGAGGCTTTTGACTACAACGACAGATACTGTTTAGGTAACAACAGCTTCCTTTAATTCAGAGATATTTTGTACATGATAGATAATCCGACAATCTGTTTCGGAAAAGATAAATACCTGGAGTGACAGAAAAAATTGAATACAATCCTTTAGACGAATAAGAGGAACACTGTTAGATGTAACTTCTCGTCAATCGGAAGTTCGTCTATGGGAAAGAATACCAGGCGGATTACTTGAATCTCCTTCTTTATAATTTCGAAGAGAAGTATTAATATCGTCTGAATGCTGTTTACGTTTTGTTCAGTCTTTTGGCGACTCTTGGGTGCGATGAATTTTCCCAGGGATCCAGAGCGATTTTCGGATAAGGCGAACTATCTCAAGGTGTTCAAGTCGCACTTGGACACATCCTTACCGTCTTGAGTCGTACGAGCCACACACTGATTTTTCTTTTTTCACCCGGTCATTCCCCAGATCAACTCTTACCTTTCGGTTTCATCTTCTTTTCCCGGGGAAAGATTCGTCTCATGTTTTCTCCCCCTTTATTTTTTTTCTTTGTCTGACGTATCTTATGAGACACCTGCATGTAACGCGATTCTTTGTTTGGCCATATATTTTCTGTCGTTTATTATTCTTTCTTTATGTTGTAGAGACAAGATTCTCCGGGTCGGATAGAACGATATCATTATTGATTGTTTTACTTTGAAGGTGTCACTCCATTCAAATTCCTTTCGTAATTTTCAATGAGGTGGAGAGTGACACCTTACAGTCGACCCGAATTATAGATCTCCACAGAAGAAAGGATAAAAACTGACTGTTGAGGAATGTGCATTATATATGTTTGAATTATTTCGATATTTAACTATATGTATATAATCCATTTACACTATGCTGTTAGTCACTAATAAATTTATTTATCTGAAACATTTAACTAATATAGCTTGCGTCTAACGCGACACATTTCTGTTTCTTAGTATACAATCAATCGGCCTAATTTGTTGGATTTCTCTTAAGTTTATAAATTGGGAAATTAAATGCATGATCACACTTATAAAAATAGAAATTATAAATATCGTAAAAGACTGTTTGGATTTAAATTGCATTATTTGATATACTTATATATGAGCATTAATCAGTATAATATACAATATATTAATATAAATTATTATTTTACTATATTCATTTTTGTTTTTCTTTAAATAAAATAGCTTTACAGTGACTATATTTCAATTGGAAAGATTTCTTCTGCTGAACTTCATTTGGAATACAAATGGAAGGTTGGTCTTCATTGTATTTTATATAACTGATAAATATGTTTTTAATAATTGTTTTGATTTACAGATAATAAATTTCATGAAAAGATTTGGAAAAATGCCTCTCGGAATCTCTATTGGTGGATTCTTCTTCGTCAAGAAAAATTTCTTTATCAGAGTTAGTATCGAATTGCATTTTCAACTCTTTCTTAAAGGACTAATTGTTTGATTTTTCTTTCATACAGGTGATTAAATGTCTTTATTCTGTTTTTTCAACTCTTTTGCAACTAAGAGGAACTAATAAAAGAAGTATTAATTGCATTTCAAAAACAGAAAATATGACTCTTTCTTGGAACACAACATTATGATTAAACCAGAACGTTGATATTGTTCTTTAATGTATTATATTCATATATAAGATATGATATGAAAAAATGTTTTAAATTATAAATAAAACAATGAGTGTTAACAACAGTGTTATAACAAAATAGTGTTAGAATGTATAACGAGATAATTATATCTCCCGGAACACATTTAATTGATATGTAAGTTTTGTTCTTAGAATGTATAACGAGATAATTATATCTCCCGGAACACATTTAATTGATATGTAAGTTTTACATATCAATTAAATGTATAAATGATTCAAATAATTGTATATGATTTAAATGTAAAACCGCATATGTTAATTGTAACACATCACATTATAGATAGCACATTTATCCAGTTTTACAGTAAATTATGTATTTATTATTTGTATTTGTGCCAATAAAAGTCAATTTGTAGAAATTTCATTACTTCTTATAAGTTAGTTTTATTATTTGATTAAATAAAATTAAAGTTTCTATTATTGTAAACATTTGGGATGTTAAATCTGATATCTTTACAAAACGAATGGAATCAAGTAATATTAATTACATTGGCATTTTAGATGTATATGAATAGTACTTACCTCCATGCAAAAACATGGGATGTTAAATCTGATATCTTTACAAAACGAATGGAATCAAGTAATATTAATTACATTAGCATTAGATGTATATGAATGGTACTTACCTCCATGCAAAAATACTTTAAGTGTGCTGCAGAAATATTGAAGGAATTTGTTCAATATTCCTACGGCATACTGCAAAACCGATTTTCGAAAATATCCATAGCAGACGAGAGAAAAAAAGAAAGATGAAAATATAAAAACCTGAGTCAAATCTGTAAACCCATCGAAAAATAAGAAATTATGAAAATAAAAACAGAAAATGAAAAATAATAAAATTACGAAGGAAGATAAAACGAATGTTGGATAAAAAAAAATTGAAAATTGAAAATCAAGAAAATAAAATAGTTTTTCTTATTCATTGAAATTTATCATTTAAAATATACTTTTATGTTATTATATAAGTTTCACTTTATACTTTCTGTTCAAAATGATGTAGATATGGCATATGTGCTGTTACTTTAATTTTTTATAATATTTAGTTTCCTTATAAATAAATATTTAATCATAATAATTGAGGGTATTACGGAATAGGAAGGTTATATGGAATAGCATGGTTTCTCATAGAGGAGGCGGTGTTATGAAACTTTAATAATGGAGAATTTTTACGTTAAGTGGCAACATAGTTTGACCTCAGTTTCAGGTTTCTCGGTGGGAAGCATGAGGGTTTAAAATAGAGAACGTGTTTTCATGAAATACAAAAATTTTTGCGCTATCTGAAATCATAGGATCTGCAAAGACTATAGACAAGATGATAATTGTTTTATGAGTTTCCTGAGAGTATTTATTACTTTTCATAATAGCTCTTCCTATTTTAAGAGATTTCGTTTCTATTGGAATAGTCTTAATTCAAATATTCTAGTATGGGTGGTGACAATATCGAATACTATTCTATATTCCACGTTCAGTCCTACTACCATAATTTAACTTTTGATCCATTAAAATTTAAAAAGACATATTATCAGACTACTTTCTAAATTAGACTAGCCTATAAACTATTCTAAAGCTTTTTTATTTTTTCCAGTAGGCATTCTTTTTTCTATGGCACTTACAAGTGGCCATAACTTCCATTCCAAACATCTTTCCTATAGTAAGTAAAGGATTCAGACAACAAATGGGAATGAAAAGTAATTTTATCGTTTGGAATATGGCTAATCAAGTGATTCCATTATGTAAATGATGAACTTTTTCACCGATAAATTCATAAATCTAAGCAACCGTCTAATATTACAGAAACTTTTCTAATAAAATCGAAAAATAAATTGCAACCTTGAAAAAACTTAATAAAAAGCAAGAAGCACTATTATTATAAAACTGGAGATTTGCTAGTTTCAATAAACATCGTATGATTTATCGACTAAGGCATCCAATTCCTCAAAGACAACTTTATTTAGTTATCAAACAATACGAATGTTATAGAAATAATTTTTCCAATATAGCTAGTATATGTTACAGTAGTTCAGGTGAAAGTTATCTAGTCAGAGTTTGATAAAATTACATACAAGTATTCTTTATAATTTTTATAAATTAATTATATTTACTAAACTTCTAATTAATTATCTCGATGTAGTAAATTATTTAACGCAATAAAATTGAGTAGGAATTTTTTATATCTGCTTAAACTTTTATAGATTTTAATTTCGTATTATGCAATTGATGTAAATTAATATTATATTGCTTGCTCTTAATGAAAAATTCCGTTCTCTTATCCTAAAAGTATAATAAATCTATTAAAAGTGTAATTAATAAGCATTATATTTACGATAAGAATGTAGATATTCTAATTATTCAACAAAAAATTCCACTTTATGCTTATCTTTCATTTTTGATGAATAGCATCCACATTCTTAACGTGCTGCAGTGAAGATTAATGATGTAGGTTGTAGGATTGGAATAATTAAAAAATTATTTATTGCTCACTTTATAGATTTAGTAATTTTCTTTTGTATACTACATATACATTAAACATACATCATCTCAATCTAACAACTATATAGTTTAGGCATATAAGTTATTAATTTAACTTTAATTTAATCTTTCAAATCTATATGATAAATGACGTACGTCCTTCCAGTGGTTTTTAAAATGTAATTTTATTTTATAATGAGATAAAAAATAGAAATTTGTGTGTATCTATGAAATTGTAAAAAGTTTCAAAACAGAAAATTTCTTCTACAAACAATGTAGAAAGGGAATTGAAGATCAATATTGTGAGACCTGTAGACTTTACGTAACGAGATTCGGGTTGACGACTAATTACCTTTAGTCTTGGAGCGGTTGTAGACTTCGCGCGGAAGGGAGAACAACGGAGTGTACCGTCACAGAACTGACTCAGACAACCACCTTAACATCAAACAACGTATTTATTGCGCGAGAGAGAGTTCTTTACAAATAAGTATTACATAAAACCACCCAATGAGGATAAATATCTTGACAAAAGGGACAAAGAAAATATGTCGACAGTTGAACAGAAGTCCGTCCTTCGGTTTGGCTGTCTCTTTCCTCTTAGGTTGGACCAACACAATTAGCACCGTCTCTCGATGTTGACTTGTTGAACGACTTGGCTGTGGATCGGAAAGGCTGTCGGCGATGAGACGTGATCTACTTGGCGACCGGCTTCGGAGATAGTTGACTAATTGCGATGGGTTGTCCGACTGCTTCGGCAGTTATGACTCGACTAGCTCACAAGTCAAGAGACGTCTAACACCTTTCGGCTATTACGACTCGACTGCCTCTCCCGTCCCCCAGCTCCCCTTTTAACCATCCAGGAATTGTTTACTTATGATGTAATCCAATCTTGTCTTGGCCTCTTTCCGGGAAAAACCCGGCACCCTTCAATACATTGTTCTTCTGTCAGCCAATGGTATGCTGTCTCTTCCATTACTTCTCCCTCCGTGACATCCACTCTATAGTTCGATTTTGTTACAACTCAAATAAACTGTGTCAATTAAACTTGTCAATGACTTTATTTTATGTAATAGCGAGTGAAAGTTTTCTTTTTTAGATACATTCGTCCACCTCGTTAATGACTAAGAAGGTTTTATTTTCGAAATATCTACGTCCATCTGTGTTGATTGTTATTTTTATATCCGTCAATGTCTCCTTTTCAGGGTGCATACATCCGCCTGCATTTGCTGTTACTTTTGTCGGCAAACGTTTTCCCCTCGGGTACACTCGTTCACCCGCGTTAACTGTTACCACCATTGGACAATGTCTAGAACATTTACGTTTGATGTTTTTCCCGTCTATCAATTACACTATATATCGAAAAGCGGGTGGTGACAATTTATGGATAATCCACAAAGGAAGCCGTGTCCGACATTCCACAATATTAATGGTTATGGAACTATTTTGAGTCATTGAGGGTTTATTTTGCTTTTATATCGAAATATCACTTATATTAAATTTTTATTGACAATATTCCTTTCTTCATGTCATTGCCGAAAGAAAAAATATGGTATTTTTTTGACTTATTGTGGACATTACTTTTCTATAGTTTGATACCTATGTGATATAGGAATAATCAATATCTTTGGATCTGGAAAACTGGTTTTACATTTTTATTAAAACAGAAATTCGTGATGAAAAATCGTTTCTGTGTAACCGTTGCTTAGTAAATATCAAAACTTAATTTTTAAAAGAAATCTATCAATTATTTTATGGAACCTAATATTAGTTCTTTTCTACGATATTTTCCGGCATTTTTCGCTATGATTGATATTTAAAAAAATATTCGACAATAGTTCCATAGATTGCCATTCTGGAAGATTATCTGGAAGGGCATTAGTTTTCCTCTTGAATAACTGAAATCGAATCAGTGATCATTTTTCTAGAGGAGTCAGGAATGTAATTTTCTAAAAAATATTAATCACGGGTTAAACCAGATTTACTTAATTGTAACTGTGCGAAATAATTTTATTAATTGCGATAATTTTCCAAAAAGTGATCATTTTTCTAGAGGAGTCAGGAATGTAATTTTCTAAAAAATATTAATCACGGGTGAAACCAGATTTACTTAATTGTAACCGTGCGAAATAATTTTACTAATTGCGATAATTTTCCAAATAAAAAGCAAAACAAGGTATTTTATAAACTTTTTGAAAATTCAAATTATTAGAGTGAATCGAGGGAAGATGGGAGACGGGAGAAGTAGCTTATTTTTCTCTAGTTTGTTAGTATTTAAATAGGTGGCGATACAAGGTGGTTTATTAAAATCTTCTATAAGTCCACCAAAAGTATAGAAAATGGCTATTATCACAATATCAATTACTCCTTTTTCTCTAGTTTGTTAGTATTTAAATAGGTGGCGATACAAGGTGGTTTATTAAAATCTCCTATAAGTCCACCAAAAGTATAGAAAATGGCTATTATCAGAATATCAATTACTCGCAATGGAAATTGGAAAGTTCCCAGCGAGTGTTGAAATTTTCATCAAAAATTATACACTCATTTTTTGAAGTATTATTATTAATTGTAATAATATCAGCATAATAAAAATTAATATATTTAATGTATAGTGGATACTTTAAAGAATACTTCGCTTTCGATGTCGTTCTAATTTACCGTTTTAAGTCACCTGATTAAAAGTTGCATCTCACCTTGATCAACGGGAAAGATGGCAATTTTTGCTTCGGGATTAGATGCCGAATTTAAATTTTTGTATTTATAATTTGTTTTCATAAATTAAATGATAAGAATATATATTAGAACTCAAGCAGAGGTCTTTGGTTCGAAAAAGTTTAAAATTTGCAGCATATCATATAAACAGAGGAGGAATGAATTGCTTAGTCACCTGATTAAAAGTTGCATCTCACCTTGATCAACGGGAAAGATGGCAATTTTTGCTTCCGGATTAGATGCCGAATTTAAATTTTTGTCATTCTTCTATTTCTGAAATTCCTGTATTATTTCATTTCATATACAAACTATTCTTTGCAGCAACTTTATCACTTAAATGATAAGAATATATATTCGAACCCAAGCAGAGGTCTTTGGTTCGAAAAAGTTTAAAACTTGCAGCATATCATATAAACAGAGGAGGAATGAATTGCTTCAATGCTTCACAGTTATATGATAATCCTTTACCTACTTTACAGAAAATTTAGAAAGGGGATTATAGAAAAATGATGATGAAAAATATGGCATGGGACCACACAGAAAATAATTCATTATATGTTTAATACTAATTTTATATGAAGAGCTTAGAAAAACTGTTAAATCGATTTTCTTAAGTGTTTGGGATAGCTTATTTTATATGGACAAATAGACAACTCTACATCTTTCTTAATTAAAAGTGATTGCTCTACATTAATTTTTGACTTTCATGATATGGAGACACACTAAAGATACCAAAGACTCGCATGTAGCTCACCAGCCCAACTTGGCCATTGTGGGGTATATATGATATCTAAGTATCTGATTTTATTCAATTCTTCTAATTTTATAGAGTTTAATAATTTATTCTATTAAAATATTCATGGTATAGTGAACAAGAAGTTTATTGGATGAGTGAAGAGTTCATTTTTGCTATTTATTAAAGTGAATATCATCCAAAGCGTAGTGGCATCTTACCCCGAATATTCAGGATAAGATTTTGTAATTTGATTAACTGTAACTTTTTTTAAAACATTATAAATCATGATCCGATTGTTATTTCAAAGTTTTTGATTGAGTCATATATGCAAAACACTTGTAAGTACAAAAAATATGAAATGAAAATATTCAAATTTAATATGAGTTTTAGGGACAAAAAGAAAAAGTTGATCAACCCTGATTCACTCAGTGGTGCCGAGTGATATCCCGGGCCCCGGTACGAACCAGGTTTCAGGTCCATATATATAATAAATTCTTATTGTTAGGAAGCGGCCAGGGCCCTTCAATCTTCTACGGGCCAGGGGAATTTGTCCCCTCTTCCCCGGTCTCTCGGCGCCCCTGGATACACTATAATATTTTTTAAGATTGTAAGAAAAGTTTTTGATACTGGAATAAAAAAAATATATTTCAAGTGTTATGCAGTGATCACATCGTGATTAAATTGTATAATAAATTAATTTTGAACCCTTGGTTGAGTGTCATAAACTCAAGACACTGATTACTTTGAAATACAGAACAAATAAATGTTTTAAAATAATACGAGATTCGGCAAGGGAATAACAATTCTGCAATTGTATTTTCCAATCTCGTATTTTGTAATATCTGTCATTCTGAAAAAATTGAGAACATTGAAAGCAATAGCTGTTTCTTTTATTCTTCGGCAGCAATTATACCAAGAATTCTGTGGTGCTGATAGTTGATATTTATGATTTTTACATAAGTTCAGATCAACGTACGGCTAAACCAAAACTTGGAATTTATTCTTTAGCCATTAAATGTTCTAATATAAAATCATCCTTTTTTGCATATATACGGCAGTTTTAGAATTTTTAAAAGTTGCTATTGTCAGTATTGCGTATTTTTTTCATGTGATATAGGTTAATGAAGATTTTCCTTTGACGAATTTTCAGGAATAAAAGAGAGAATCAATAAAGTAAAATTATTTTATCCTTCATATAAAACAATATTTTATTACACAATGAATAGATTTCGGATCCAGGATAATGATAGCAACAGATTCAGCAACTGCCTCTGTGAGGTATCAGAGTTTCAATTATACGTAAATCTATCCTCCTCCATTGGTCAAATATAGGTCAACTAAGGGAGAAACGAAATACACAAAAAAAGGAATTTTGTCAAACAACTCCGATGAAATATGATGACATTATAGATGGTATTTCGTTCAGCCCGCGAACTTCGTCCACCATAATAATAAATCGCTGAGAATGTTTATATCAGGTGTCCGCCAAATAGTCGCGAATCGGACACCTGTTTTGACGAATGTACAAGAAATAAACAACTTTGTTCTTAGCCAGGAAATAAGGGTCAAAAAGGGTCACGGATATTTAAGAGGGTTGCGCCCTCGATCGAGGCTTGCTTGTTTGTCCTCCAACGCTTGTTCCACCTTCATCCGAGTTCTCTGGCTCCACGACTGCCGCATCGGTTTATTCCGCAACTGCCATATCGGCTTGTCCCCGAGTGCCAGATTTACTTATGCCATGATATCTGCCACTCTTTACTTCATCCGTCTTAGCCTAGTAGTTAACTGGTGCTGAAATGTTTCCTTCGACTTCGCCTTAGTTCGTCGTGTTTACACCTTCCTGTAGGAGAATAACAAGTCATCTGTTCCGTATGTAAGACTTCTTGTTCCAGATGTTTCCTGTGTGTGCATCTACGAATTTGATGCGAATTAAAGACTGTGTAAACACTAACACAAACAGAGATAACAAAGTTTTTTCTTAATCTCTCATTACCCAAGCGTAAGTCGATTTACAGTAAAAATTATGAACCTTACTCATATTAAAAAAATGGTCAAACCTGGAAAAAATTTAAAATTTACCAAATTTTCTTTGTGGGAGTGTTGCAAAAAATCTGAAAATTTTGTGATTTATACTACATTTAACATAGATTGAAATAATAACAAATTTGAGTTTGGCTTTTCTTCCATTTTTGTGGGAGACACAATCAAACTCAGGGAAAATGCAATTAATATTCCATATTGATATCATAAGAAATCCTAGTAAACATAATCTGGCAGATATTTTTAATTACATCACTTTTGAAGTTAGATAACTCTTTTTTATGATTAAATAAATTTTGAGCTATTTTTTAATTAATTTTTGTATAAATTTTGATATTTTTTTTATTAATTTTTGCAATTTTCTTCAAACTATCTGGCAACACTTTATATAGCAACAATGGACTCTTCTGCTAAGTTGCCAGATAGTTTGAACATATTCTTTCTCATATCTAAGAAATTAAATTTTTTTTGAAGTAAACAATAATGCTTTTGAGCCTTTGGGAATATATATAAACAACATGCCAAAATTTATCAAAATCAAAAATCATGCAGCAACCACTTTGTTTAAATTTGGCTGATTTTATATGGAATGACCCGAATATGTTTTTTAATTAATGTTTTTTACTGTTATTTAATGTGTAATGTATAATATTTGGTAAAATACATGTTCATGCATATTTTTATTGTTTGTTTTATGATCTTATTGATATAGTGTTCCGCAAATTTTCTTTACAATTAAAAGTGTTGGGTGACTTCGAAAAGGTTAAGAACCACTGGCTTACAGCATTTGATGCGCTACTGCTATGAGGGCGAACAATTTCTGCGGCGCATAGTGGTGAAACATCACTGTGGCCGCAGGAATTGTTCGCTCTCATGGCAGTAACGCATCAAATGCTGTAAGCTGAGGTCCATTCATTATTCTATTCCTTGTGTTCAATTAGCGGGCGAGTCACCCACTAGCACCACTGGCTTACATCCCTCAGCCGTTAAAAACTGAATTATAGCTTGCATATTGCATATCTTATATACTAATTATAGTTTGCATATGCAAGCTATAATTAGTATATATGATTCAATTTTTCTAGTTCCATTTAATCCAGTTCTTGGACGGATTTTCAATCGTACCAACCATCTTCAACGTTAAGTCACGCGTTTACAACTGACACAATTTAAAGAGCACTGCGCATGCGCAACGCGTACAGCTTCACTTTAACATTCGCGTTCCTAACTGAAATGTCAAATCATTAGGTGGCGCGTTTCGAACGGGTTTCATTCGAATACGCTACATAAAATCATTTGACATCACCTACGAGAATTTCTAGGAAGTTCCAATGTTAAGATAAGGAATATTTGGCTTATAAAATAGTTAAATCTGTTCCGAGAATGTGGTTGTAAGATTAATAGTAATATTGGTAATATTATACTCTGTGTTTATATACTAACTATATTTATATATTGTTAATATATAAACACACAGGAGTACTACTATTGACATTTACTTTCTGGCTGATGTACTTACACTAGCTGAGTTTTGACATTTTTCTAATATAATGGATAGATCTCGCAATTATTTTTACAGCAAATAATTTTCGATTTTTTTTTAATTAAATATCGATGAAAATTTTCGCGTGTGTATATATTTATATGAGAAGTGAGATATTTCCTTCAAAAGCACAAGCTTATCTCCAAGAAAAGCGCATAAAACGAGAGCTAGATGTATTATTTTTATGGTTAAACTTTCAAAATTAAATCTGTTAATTTGAATCGAGAGTTAAAACTTTAAAGCAATTATTGACTTAGAGTGTAATTATTTTGAAGTTTACAAACTGCGATAAACTAGTAACCAAAGCTTCCAATCAACCAAAGCTTTCATAATCAATCATCCAATTAAATTCAGCAAAAATTTTCAAATACTCTAATAGGACATTTTATAGTTAAAAATGAAACCCTATTGATCACAGTTATTATTTTTATTAAGTTTTTGCTTAATTTATATAAATTTATTTGTAATTTATTGAATTAAGCGAGAATAGCTTAAAATCATTCCTTATTTTAATAGTCTGTATAGTGATGTAATAGCACAATATACGGTATACTCCCGATTATCTGGTATCGAATTAACCCCGGTTAATCCGCAATTCAGAAGTGATGTTTAATTATCGATGTTTTAATTTAGATGCGAATATCTGAAAGATTTTTAAAGGTCAGAGAAATCAAAATTAGAATCAAATTCAAAATTACAATAATTTCTCGCTGCAAATAAACGTGTTTCTTTTCAATAAATTGAACATTTCTTTTCAATTTTACATATATTGAATACAGTACTATGTATGTATGTATGCAATCTACAGTATTCATTTTTAATATTAAGTGAATAGTGTCCAAATTTTTTAATTTTTCTGGGAAATCGGTTATTTGGAGAAATTAATTCCCCAATTACCTCGATTAATCGGTAGTCTACTATATCTTAAAATCCATCTTTTTCTTACATCGATTGGAACATAAAGATGTATATTTAATAAAATATAAATGATATTTAATTAATAAACGGTTAAAGTTAACTTTAATAATATATAAATTAGTTAAAACTTGATAATTTAAAATATTTTTATATGATTGATCTTAAAATAATATAGTGTATCGCCAACATTCAATAGATACTGTAGGCACAATTCACTTACAAGTTAGTGAAAAAGTAAAGATTACTATGTCTAAGAGCCTTAGAATAGCTTAATCCGGCATGGCAATCATTTTTTTACTTTTTATTTATAAAATAAAAACGTTTTCGGTTGGAATAATGTATTTCTTAAAAATATGTATTAAATCTATTCCACTAATTTCTCAAAATTTATAGAAATAATAATTATTATGAAACAATTAATTGCAAATTGAGATTAGTTTGATAGATAGAAAATTTAAAATATAAATTAAATTAATCGCCGTTCGTTAGCTTTGAAAGGAATTCCATTAACCATTAATTATTAAACGTAAAGCAGAAAATTTTAATAAACTTTGAGTATAATTGTTATTAAATAATGGAATATTCTGTTCAATTTAAATGACTTTTGTTCAAATTAATATAACGATTTATCTTTACGCAGCTAAATTCGGTTTACCTATAATTTCACCATTAAATAAATAAAAAGAATTTTAACTTTTTTCGTGTTGTATTATTTTCGGACAATTTTTAACTCGATTCTACTTTTTTTACAATGAGATAGCGTATTTAAAATTAATAATATTAAGTTCTATAAAAATATTTCCTGGTCTTATCGCCAATACGGTACTATTGACCTAATACAGTTATTATTATTCTATATTAGCTAGCGTATATAATGATAACTGAATAATATTTAAATACAATTAATTTATATTAATAATAACCAAAATATTCATTATGTCTAGAAGTTGGAAGAGCCAAGCATATATGCCATATTCTATCCCTGTTTTACCCAGTAAATGGCGTTTATCGCTATCTATTGAGTGAAACGGGGCATTTATATGGCGTTTTTTTGTTAACAGATGACGCCACTTTCCATTCAGAGAGAATATTAAGTGACGGGGCGAAACAAGCCCTTCCACAGGCTGCCCACCCCTGCGGAGGGATCAGTCGGGTTGTGGAGAACGGGGATCGACGGGCCGGGCCCGGACCCCATGATAAATATTTTCAAGGGATGAGACCCGAGACTCGAACCCGGGTCCTCCAGAGTAGAGTTGGGACGATACGATACGATACGATACATCGTGTATCTTCGATTTACTCTTCTCGATATTCCGATATTTTTTGGATGCCGATATATTTAACGATAGGATATTATACTCGCGATAATTTATCGGTTTTTGTTAATCATTGGTTAAATTTATCGATGGTTAAATGATATCGGTTAAAGACTTGATTAAAGATAATAGCCGATTTCGAACAAAATAACAATATATATAAAATAATAATATAAAATAACAATATAACAAATAATTTTGCTCGATGGAACAAAATTCCCAGCTACTGGGACTATGGCAACAGATTAATTGAAAAAAATAACAGTGGACAATAAATATTTGGAGGGATGAATACGGAACTACGCCACTACTTGGCTCAGGCAATATTAGATGGCCATGCAGATCCAATAAAATATTGGACAAGTACAAATATATTGCTATCCAAATTTATAAAAGATTGCACCGAAGTATTTGATTATATCAGCCACATGAGTGCCTTGTTTAGTAAGCTAGGTGCAGTGGTATGTGCAAAAAGAAGCGGGTTGAAGTCCGAATTAATTTCAACGATTTTGATGTTGAAATCAACAATAGAATCAAATTTTTTAATCACATCTGGCAAATAAATGAGTTTTAAAGGAAGTTATTGTTCGTTTTCCCCATAATATCGTATGGCGATATTTTCGATATCATCCCAAAATATCGCGATATTAAATATCGTAGAAAAATCCGTATCGGCGATATTTTGTTTTGTATCGCACATCTCTACTCCGAAGCGGCCAATCCGGCCGACAAATATATATGGCGTTTAGCATCATCTAGTGTCAATGTTATATCATTACTAGGATCCCGGTAATCTCGGAAGATCGAATTCCTGCCACTTTTAATTAAACAGTTGAATCTACGGAGTTGATTAAATTTGGTCTACCATCTTGATAAATTTTATAAAAATCAAATAGTTCAAAAGTTATTACCGAGGAACCTTTTAGATTCGAACGTCGACCATCTTTAAATACTTCAGATAAAGAGTTAATTAATGCGTGGTCAGGATTATGTTCGATAGCCAAACCCTATCTGGCGAAATTTTATAAAAATACAATTACAGTGGTACCTCGGTATACTTTCGCTTCGGAATAAGTCCAACTTGGTATACGTCCTGTTCGGATAAGAAAAATTCTGTTTTGTATACGATTTTTCTTTGGAACACGGCCGACTCGCGTGCACTTGTATGAGTCTGTTGTGTGTTCTCTTCAAAAACACATCCTTTATATAAAAATTATAACAAGTCGTAATTCCATTGTCTGTAATCACCAGACAATGTTGTATTTCCGAAACATCCCGAGGAGAAGGCGGAAGCGAAATTCTTTGGACAGATTTTTAGTAAAAGTCAAACCTAGTGAGCCTCAACAAGATCCAAATAGAAAAGAGAGGAAAAATAGAAAGAGAAAAAACATCAGAATTTCAGATTCCTAAAGTTTTAGTGGAATCGGATTCTCTTTCCAAACAATAACATCTCCTCCTCCTCCCTTCTCAGCACCATCCTAGTAGGCACTCGACTCTTCTCAGCGAGATAGCCAGGTTATACTTTTATTTCATCTACTGTAATTACTTTTGTATTTATGTATTTTAGTATTAAGAGGTGTTTAAATTATTTTGTACAATTCCATCAATGTATAATATGCTAATCACAATAGGATTTTTTTTCATGGGACGGATTAATCATTTTCCCTTTATTTCTTATGGAAAAAATTCGTTTAGTATACATCCTGTTTGATATAAGTCCGAGGATCTGGAACGGATTAAGGACGTACCACTGCAATAGGTTAGATGTAATTATACCGTATTAAAAAGTAGCTCAGAAATTTGAATGTTGGCCATTTTTAAATGGTTGAAGCTAGAGAATTAACTAAGGCAACGTCAAGATAGAACGTAACTAAAAAACTTCATGAAAATCTTATAATTACAGTCGATTCTCGCTATTCGCGGTAGTTACGTTCCGTAAATTATTCGCGAATACTGAATTAGCGAATAATGAATCATTGTGCCTATGGGAAATATAGAGTTTCTAAGTTCCTGCCAACCTTTCTTCCCAACATTTTCATACTTGGTTTATGTGTATTTTTCTGTTTACACACACTTTATTTAATTTTATTACATCGCTTATAAATAATTACTGTATATGTAGTGTATAGTACTATATATAGTATTATAATTACAGAATCTTTATTTAATTTTTTTAAAAACATTAACTATGTAGTTAATAAAATCTTAATTTTGATTGATAGTTTTTTGATGTTGCGAGATGTTTGATGTGGCAATTAACACATTGTCTTTCTGAACTGCGTTGAAAAACTGTGTCAGCCTTGTCTGCGTCCCTTTTTGCCTCAGTTATTCTAAAATTTTGGCATAAGGAGCAAATGCGCAGGAAGTTAGGTGCCTAAATTTGAAGCTGCATTCGAGCATAGAGTCACATTCTTCTATGGGACGTGCGGACAATTTGAACAGTCTTTTGGTCTACCTGTGGTCTGTGGAGTGAGCGAGGATAGGGAATCAGAAATTTTCCGGCAAACCGATTCAGAGACTACATTTGGTAACAAACAACTTCCTTTCATTCTGTCTCTCTCTCCAGAGAGAAAGAGAAAGAGTGCACATTGGTAACAGTATTTTCGCCGCTCAGCGGGAGTCCGCGAATAACGATTTTGTGGTTACAAATAAATTTTCGCGAATAGTCGAATAAGCGAATAGGGAATCCACGAATAACTAGAATTAACCTAGACTGTAGTTCAAAAGTATTGCGCCACCTAGACTGTTGAAGAAGAAAGACGTGATTTAGTGTGCTCTGACTCAACTTTTATTTTATGGCGGAAAGTTCGACTTCTTATTACTGTGTTTAATTTCGTTGGATAGCTCTGTTAGTACTCCGGTTGGTGTAAGCTACATCTTATTCTAATTTTTAATTCTAATTTTTTAGGACATTTTTATTTTTCCCTTGTCTACCACTATTAGCAGTCTGTCAAGGTCACTTTAACGGTCCTGCGGTCTCGATGGTTTCGTTTTGACTTCTACTAGAACAATGCAGACCCAGGACATTGTTTTGGAACGGAATTCTGATTTACAGTTAGTAGAGGGTAATGACGAGTTCCCAGAAGATCAGCTGCTGAGAGAAATAGCTTCGGGAAGTATGACTATTTTTAAAATCCTTGGGAAAGACATCAAATCTGTAATGACTAAGGGATATGAGAAACGAGGCTAAATTGGCTGCCCTTCAAATCCACTCCGCTCCTAGCAAAATTTGTGGGCTTATGTCGTAATAATAATAAAAACTCTCAATTACTGATGAATGAATCTCCACAAACTTCTTAATCTAGCGTTGTGGCATTTAACAAACCTAAAGCAGCTAGCAAACTAACTAGGCTAATTCAGAGAACAAAAATGAATTCCACAAGTGTTGCTGGAGGTACGGAAGAACAGTCGATATTGGTCCGACCAAAAATTATTGAAGATGATAGGGTCTTGAGTCTAGAAGAAGTTTCTCTGGAAATAAAAGAAAATATAAAACCCAATGAATTGGGGCTTGAGATTAAAGGTCTTTTTCCTACTAGAGACAGTGTTTGCATCAAATTAGCTGACTAAAAACAGAGTGACAGATTGGTCAATGCAATCGCTAATATCAAGAACTTAAAAGGCAAAGTGGAAGTTAGGAAGCCTAATAAAAGACAATCAAAAATGATATTGTTACAGATACCAGATACTATTAATGAAGAGATATAATTGAAATAATGTACAGTCAAAATGAATATATTAAAAATAGAATTTCTTGCAACGAATTAAAACAGGAAGTTAAAATAATGAACACATTCAGAAGTAAAAGGTTACCAGAAAATAGAAGAAATATTAAATAACCGTCACACCAAGAGTTCGTAACATATTTATGTTAAAAGACAAATTATCATTATCTTGGTTTTCAATTAGACTGGTTTTCAATTAGACATACTTTGAGATGTCGCAAATGCTTAGGATACAATCATAAAGCTATCAACTGCGACGAATCTCAGAAATGCAGTCACTGCGGAGGAAGACATCACACTAAAAACTGTGATCATAAAAATAATGACCCTTTATGTGCTAATTGTCATAAACCCAACACTCGAAATCCACAAGGACAAACTGCCTCAATCAAGCATAACGCTTTCTCATTTAACTACCCAACAACCAAAATATTTATTCAACAAATGCCTGGGCTAGACAATTGATTATTAAACTTTTGTTTTTGAGAGTACTTATCTGGCTGACACTCTGGTCGTTATGGATACACACAATTATCATAGTGACAGCGAGATTTGTTATGCTCCAGATTAATCTACAAAGATGTAAGGCAGTTAACTCTTTTACTTATAAACTAGCATAAGACCAAAATGTTGACATCATTATTGTTCAGGAACTGTACTGCTACAAGAATAACATTAGTCTACTATTTTTGGTTCTTCTCAAATTTTCCCACTTTCTGTAGATAACTATGTTGTCAAAACGGGCATTATTAATCTTAATAAGCGCATTGACAATAATTCTTATAAATAAATACTATAACAAAAACCTTACCACTGTCTTCGTCCATTACCAAGACATTAAATTTTACTTGTTTTTGACTTACATTGAACCAAGGATTTGATCCCGATCCTCACTACTCTTAGCGATCTGCTAAGTAACGTTGGGGTCTTACCAATCTGCATCACTGGAGATTTTAATGCTAAGTCTCCCATCTGGTCGTGTCCAAATGAGGACGCTAGAGGATCCCTTCTGGTTGACTTCTTATTAAGCACAGTCTTACCTCGGCTAACAATAGCTCGCTTCCGACCTTCTCAACTGTTCATGGTGAGAGCTGGATGGGCGTTACGTTGGTCAATAATTCTTTCCTTAACCTTATCATTGATTGTTACACTTCTTTAGATGACAAAATTAGTGACCATAACTATATCTGGCATAAAATCAAAGCCAATAAAAGAAGTAATGATAAGAACGTTCTTTTCACTTACCAATTGGACTCTCTTTCAAGAAATTCTTAGGAATACTTCGATCCCATTTAATATTGCTGCAATTACCTCTGCTTCTGATATTGATCAAATCGTAGAAAATCTCAACAACGCCATTGCTCATGCTTATTCTTCTGCCAGTTCAATTACTAATATTAAAAGAAAAGTTTCTTGGTGGACCCCTGATTTGGCCAGGCAACGTAATGAAGTTAGGAAGCTTAGAAAACTTATAGAAGGGAGACTAATACCGATAAAAGACAAGCATTGAGGAATGAATATCTTACTATATTTAATAAATATAAAACATCAATCAACAAAAGCCGCACTTCTGTATGGAGAAAATTTTGTAAGGAAGCTGGAGAGATAACGCCAGTATGCTAAAAAGAAACTCTTTGAAAGAAACTTCCAAACTCAATCAGATTGGAAAACGGTTATTACACTATTGTGAGGATCGGAGTTTGAATTATACGTAAATCTATCCTCCGTCGATCAAATATAGGTCAACCAAAGGAGAAACGAAATACACAAAAAAGGAGTTCTGTCAAACAACTCTATGAAATACTGATAGATTTCGGATCCAGGATAATGATAGCAACAGATTCAGCAACTGCCTCTGTGAGGTATCGGAGTTTGAATTATACGTAAATCTATCCTCCTCCATCAGTCAAATATAGGTCAACTAAGGGAGAAACGAAATACACAAAAAAAGGTGTTTTCTCAAAGAACTCCGATGAAATATAACAACATTATAGATGGTATTTCGTTCAGCCCGCGAACTTCGTCCACCATAATAATAAATCGCTGAGAATGTTTATATCAGGCGTCCGCAAAATTTTGTAAGGAAGCTGGAGAGATAACGCCAGTATGCTAAAAAGAAACTCTTTGAACTTCCAAACTCAATCAGATTGGAAAACGGTTCTTAATAATTTATTCTATTAAAATATTCATGGTATAGTGAACAAGAAGTTTATTGGATGAGTGAAGAGTTCATTTTTGCTATTTATTAAAGTGAATATCATCCAAAGCGTAGTGGCATCTTACCCCGAATATTCAGGATAAGATGACTATTAAAGTGAATATCATCCAAAGCGTAGTGGCATCTTACCCCGAATATTCAGGATAAGATTTTGTAATTTGATTAACTGTAACTTTTTTTAAAACATTATAAATCATGACCCGATTGCTTATTTCAAAGTTTTTGATTGAGTCATATATGCAAAACACTTGTAAGTACAAAAAATATGAAATGAAAATATTCAAATTTAATATGAGTTTCAGGGACAAAAAGAAAAAGTTGATCAACCCTGATTCACTCAGTGGTGCCGAGTGATATCCCGGGCCCCGGTACGAACCAGGTTTCAGGTCCATATATATAATAAATTCTTATTGTTAGGAAGCGGCCAGGGCCCTTCAATCTTCTACGGGCCAGGGGAATTTGTCCCCTCTTCCCCGGTCTCTCGGCGCCCCTGGATACACTATAATATTTTTTAAGATTGTAAGAAAAGTTTTTGATACTGGAATAAAAAAAATATATTTCAAGTGTTATGCAGTGATCACATCGTGATTAAATTGTATAATAAATTAATTTTGAACCCTTGGTTGAGTGTCATAAACTCAAGACACTGATTACTTTGAAATACAGAACAAATAAATGTTTTAAAATAATATGAGATTCGGCAAGGGAATAACAATTCTGCAATTGTATTTTCCAATCTCGTATTTTGTAATATCTGTCATTCTGAAAAAATTGAGAACATTGAAAGCAATAGCTGTTTCTTTTATTCTTCGGCAGCAATTATACCAAGAATTCTGTGGTGCTGATAGTTGATATTTATGATTTTTACATAAGTTCAGATCAACGTACGGCTAAACCAAAACTTGGAATTTATTCTTTAGCCATTAAATGTTCTAATATAAAATCATCCTTTTTTGCATATATACGGCAGTTTTAGAATTTTTAAAAGTTGCTATTGTCAGTATTGCGTATTTTTTTCATGTGATATAGGTTAATGAAGATTTTCCTTTGACGAATTTTCAGGAATAAAAGAGAGTTTCAGGGACAAAAAGAAAAAGTTGATCAACCCTGATTCACTCAGTGGTGCCGAGTGAAATCACGGGCCCCGGTACGAACCAAGTTTTGGGCCCATATATATAAAATTCTTATTGTTAGGAAGCGGCCCGGGCCCTTCAATCTTCTACGGGCTGGGGGAATTTGTTTCCTCTTCCCCAGTCTCTCGGCGCCCCTGGATTCACTATAATATTTTTTAAGATTGTAAGGAAAGTTTTCATACTGGAATAAAAAAATATATTTCAAGTGTTATGCGGTGATCACATTGTGATTAAATTGTATAATAAATTAATTTTGAACCCTTGGTTGAGTGTCATAAACTGAAGACACTGATTACTTTAAAATACAGAACAAATAAATGTTTTAAAATAATACGAGATTCGGCAAGGGAATAACAATTCTGCAATTGTATTTTCCAATCTCGTATTCTGTAATATCTGTCATTCTGAAAAAATTGAGAACATTGAAAGCAATAGCAGTTTCTTTTATTCTTCGGCAGCAATTATATTAAGAATTCTGTGATGCTGATAGTTGATATTTATGATTTTTACATAAGTTTAGATCAACGTACGGCTAAACCAAAACTTGGAATCTATTCTTTAGCCATTAAATGCTCTAATATAAAATCATCCTTTTTTGCATATATACGGCAGTTTTAGAATTTTTAAAAGTTGCTATAGTCAGTATTGTGTATTTTCTCGTGTGATATCGGTTAATGAAGATTTTCCTTTGACGAATTTTCAGGAATAAAAGAAAGAATCAATAAAGTAAAATTATTTTATCCTTCATATAAAACAATATTTTATTACGCAATGAATAGATTTCGGATCCAGGATAATGATAGCAACAGATTCAGCAACTGCCTCTGTGAGGTATCAGAGTTTCAATTATACGTAAATCTATCCTCCTCCATTGGTCAAATATAGGTCAACTAAGGGAGAAACGAAATACACAAAAAAAGGAATTTTGTCAAACAACTCCGATGAAATATGATGACATTATAGATGGTATTTCGTTCAGCCCGCGAACTTCGTCCACCATAATAATAAATCGCTGAGAATGTTTATATCAGGTGTCCGCCAAATAGTCGCGAATCGGACACCTGTTTTGACGAATGTACAAGAAATAAACAACTTTGTTCTTAGCCAGGAAATAAGGGTCAAAAAGGGTCACGGATATTTAAGAGGGTTGCGCCCTCGATCGAGGCTTGCTTGTTTGTCCTCCAACGCTTGTTCCACCTTCATCCGAGTTCTCTGGCTTTCGACGAATGTTCGAGAAATAAACAACTTTGTTCTTAGCCCGGAAATAAGGGTCAAAAAGGATCATGGATATTTAAGAGGGTTGCGCCCTCGATGGAGGCTTGCTTGCTTGTCCTCCAACGCTTGTTCCACCTTCATCCGAGTTTGCTGGCTCCACGACTGCCACACCGGTTTATTCCGCGACTGTCGCATCACTTGTCCCCGAGTGCCGGATCTACTTATGCCATGATATCTGCTGCTCTTTACTTCATCTGTCTTAGCCTAGTAGTTAACTGGTGCTGAGATGTTTCCTTCGACTTCGCCTTAGTTGGTCGCGTTTACACCTTCCTGTAGGAGGATAACAAGTCATCTGTTCCGTATGTAAGACTTCTTGTTCCAGATGTTTTCTGTGTGTGCATCTCCGATTTTGATGCGAATTAAAGACTGTGTAGTTTAGAGACTGTACATTGAATAGTGACCGTCTCATCAAGCTTCATCAACATTTGTAGCTGCCAGTTGTGTTTCACAGAGAACTGAGAAATTACAAATCAGGTATTTGTCCTCTCTGTATAAAAATATAATTCACGTGTATTGTGATGGAAATCTCTCAAAATAAAAGAAGTTGTGCATGTTGAACGTCTTCTCTGTTTTATCTGCCGAACCTCATTACCCGTCCTTACTCGCGTCGCTCACCACTCTTTACGCCAAAGCCTACAACATCGTCCTCGGGTACGCGGGCATTACAATTGGTGTCAGGAGTGGGGTAGAAGAGGTTTAATTAGGACCTGACGAGGACGATTCTGTGAAGTTGTTCATGTTGAACGTCGTCTCTGTTTTATCTGCCGAACCTCATTACCCATCCTTACTTGCGTCGCTCACCGCTCTTTTAAGCCAAAGCCTACATCGTCCTCGGCCCTGCGGGCCTTACAATTGGTGTCAGGAGTGGGGTAGAAGAGGTTTAATTAGGACCCGACGAGGAAGGACGATTCTGCGAGTCAAAAATTTTCCACTCTTCGAGATGGCTAATGAGACAGATTTGGTGGGTCGAGCAGAGACAGCTTCCATTGGCGGGCCAGTGACTGCTTTTGCAAGTATGGTCCCCAATTATGCGGGCGAATCGACACAACGTGTTACCGATTTTTTTGATACGATCGAGGAAATAGACACTTTGGCATCGTGGACCGATCGACAGCGATTGGGCCAGTGACTGCTTTTGCAAGTATGGTCCCCAATTATGCGGGCGAATCGACACAACGCGTTACCGATTTTTTCGATACGATCGAGGGAAATAGCCACTTTGGCATCGTGGACCGATCGACAGCGGTTGGGAATCGCGAAGTGTAAACTGACATGTATCGCCAGAGTGTATGCATGGCGAGATTTTAAAATGAAGAATATTACTGATTATAAGGACTTTAAGGTGCAAATGATAAAGAGGTTTGCTAAGGTACTTATATGATTAGGTTGCAGAAGTTTCATACATGCACATAACAAAGAGGCGAAGATGTTCAGACCTATGTGGTGAGGTTACAATCACTCGCGGCAGAGACATTAATTGAGGTTGCGAGCTCCAGCGGACAGGAACGAGCTGTTATCGAATGAGTTTAACGAAGAGAACAAGATGAGAAGTTAAAAGTCCATTTTCTTCATGGGATCGACAGCGATTGGGAATCGCGAAGTGTAAACTGACATGTATCGCCAGAGTGTATGCATAGCGAGATTTTAAAATGAAGAATATTACTGATTATAAAGACTTTAAGGCGCAAATGATAAAGAGGTTTGCTAAGGTACTTATACGATTAGGTTGCAGAAGTTTCATACATGCACACAACAAAGAGGCGAAGATGTTCAGACCTATGCGGTGAGGTTACAATCACTCGCGGCTGAGACATTAATTGAAGTTGCGAGCTCCAGCGAACAGGAACGAGCTGTTATCGAACGAGTTTAACGAAGAGAACAAGATGAGAAGTTAAAAGTCCAGTTTCTTCATGAGATAAATGACCGGATCAAGAGATCTGTCATGTCCCAGGAACCGAAAACCTTTGAACAGGCTTTGTTGATCGCCTCGCGCAAAGAATTCATTGAGCAAGCACTGGCGAAGCCTCGTCCTACTTAGGAAAAATTGGAGAATTCTGCGAAACGAGCGCCGACGTCATTGAGCCGAACATGAGATCTGTCATGTCCCAGGAACCGAAAACCTTTGAACAGGCTTTGTTGATCGCCTCGCGTGAAGAATTCATTGAGCAAGCACTGGCGAAGCCTCGTTCATACTTAGGAAAAATTGGAGAATTCTGCAAAACAAGCGCCGACGTCATTGAGCCGAACACAGACGAGCAAAATACGAATAGGATGGAAAAGCTAGAAACAATGATCAAGCAACTTAATGACAGACTTAACAGGCTAGAAGCGATATTAGAGGACCAAGCGAATTTCTTATGGCCGAGAGCACGGCCTAAGAATAAAAAAATGATGAACAGCCTCCACCACAGCGCTATTATAACATTGGAGGAGTTCGACAGCCAAATCGTTATAGGTCACGACAAGACTGGACCTATTATCAACTGACATCTAACCATGAGGCTCGAAATTACAGGAAACAAGATATAGCAAAAATTTCGCCACTACAAAACTTTGGTATGCCACGAGGAGGTCCAAGGTATCGCAACCTACCTCAATTTTCACCATATTTAGTAGACACACAATCGCCTATTATTCAGCAAAGGTCACAGTACAAACCTCGCCGTCAGAAACGTCACAGAAAAACGAATTCCCTAGACCAGGTGAACGAATCAGTAGATAAACAGCTGAAAAATATTTGCAAGATAACTTCAATTAAGGAGAGACTGCACCAAAAGAATCAATGCACATTTAAGGGCAAAGTACATAACCTAACTGCAAAAGACAGACCGACACAGAAGAGCACTGTCGCTCAAATCAAAATTAAGAAAAACAAGAAAAATAAGTGTAAAGGCAAACGCAAACGTAATAATAAGCAATCGAGGTGTCAATATCAGAAGAGCACTGTCGCTCAAATCAAAATTAAGAAAAACAAGAAAAATAAGCGGAAAAATAAGCGTAAAGGAAAACTCAAACGTAATAATAAGCAATCGAGATGTCAATATAATAATCTATGTGCCGGAATTAAAACTGTTCGTCAGGATCGAACAAAAGTTGATCAAAATGAGAGGACAATGAATTCAGTAACAAAAATAAAAGAAACTCAGCCACGCAAGTATGCAGTCGGCAATTTAGTACTTGTTAGTCAAACTTATGTGCCTCCAATTATATTTAATCGAAAATTTAATCCAAAATATAGCGGACCTTCTCAGATAGTTAAGAAAATTAGTCCGACTATTTTTGTAGTAGAAGATTATAGTCAGTCAGGGAAAAATATATTAGTACACGCAAACGTTTAAAGCCAGTTATGGTCCGCACGGAGTTCAAACAACGAGAAAGGTTGGATCTTCCAAAATATAGCGGACCTTTTCAGATAGTTAAGAAAATTAGTCCGACTATTTTTGTAGTAGAAGATTGTAGTCAATCAGGGAAAAATATATTAGTACACGCAAACGTTTAAAGCCAGTTATGGTCCGCACAGAGTTCAAACAACGGGAAAGGCTGGATCAGTGTCAAGCACTTTATTTCAGCATTTACAATCAGAGATAAACTGTCATGTTATAAGATAAATCGAATTCACACAATTCTGAAACTAATGTGAACGAAGTGTAAAACAAACGATACATACTCGAGTTTTCTCTTAAAATGCCATCAATATTAATATATTCTAAACGTCAGTAAATTGAAAACTTTTCAAGATAATTAATTTTCACCATAAAATAATTTTAACTAAACTAATTATATAAATTTCTACACAATTCAAGATTCACTTCCATATGTTAATCCATATATTTATAGATAATGATTTGTGATATCAAACATTCATGAAAAAATGCTAATACAGATAAATTTTTATACATAATATCATCAGTGTTCCGACGATTTTTATTTAGAATGTTTAATTATAAGAAAGAATAATATTTTCGCGTTTTGAAATGCAGTAATGTGTGCTTCGTCTAGTTGCAAAAGAGTAGAGAATACAGAATAAAGAATGTGAATCATCTATATATATAGAATAAATAAAACAATGTTTAATTTTTTAGAAAAATACATTCAATGTTTTTGCATTAAAATAGTACTAAATAAATGTCCTTCGAAAATCTCAAATTTGGAACTAAAATTTGATATAAGATTTGAGTCGTTTTATTAAAACGATAAACAAAATATTTCTACAAAAGCAAACATCAATTTGCTTTTATAGAAAATGCAATTAATTATGAATATGCGAAAATAACGATAAGAATGCAATAAAAATTGGCAGTTTACTTTCACTTAAGTCATTAAATCCAGCAGTAATAAAGTCTAGAAATAATTTGATATTAAATCATATATTGATTGAAATCTTAAATCTTATATCCATTAATAAATGCTATATCTGCTTTTAAAACTCTGGAATGTATTGATCAAGCTGATATTAAATCATATATTGATTGAAATCTTAAATCTTATATCCATTAATAAATGCTATACCTGCTTTTAAAACTCTGGTATGTATTGATCAATAAGTTACACAGAAATAATTTTTACATTACAGATTTCAGTTAATAATAAAAACATAAAACGAGATGTATTTTTATATCTCCCGAAATTTTCAAGGATGCCTAGAACGTAGAAAATGATCACCCAGTATCCATAAAATACATGAGATATAAGATATTCAGCAAATTTATCGTATTTCGGAGAGGAATTCTGAAACCAAGAAAATAAAACGGTTATCAATATATTAGTAATTCTAAAAGAGGAAAACAGGAATGGAGCAATCAAACTAAGATAAATAATCTTAGTTTAGTGGCTCCATTGCGATATCTTACAATATTAATACATCAATTTCTTAATAATCTACCTTATACATATAGACGTAATAAACTGCATTATATAATATTAATCTATATCATTATTAATCATCTACACTGCTGCGGCAATACGAATAAACCTGTATCGATTAAAGATATTCGATATCATAAAGTAAATTGGTTTTTGCATTATAATAGCATCTGCATTCTTATCTTAAATATAATGCTAAGTAATCACGCTCTTGATAGATTTATTATACTTTTAATATACCTGCACGGAATTTTTCATTAAGTGCAACTACTATAATATTAATATAGTTCAATTGCATAAAACGAAATTGGAAAAATTTATCGATATAGCATATATCTTATTTGAAATTGTAAGGTTGTCATTAAGAAAATGCACGCTTTAGGCGACAGATATAAGATATATATATAAAGCCCAAAACTTCAGTTTTATAATAATTCTTAGTTCATAATCCAAGTTTAAATATGTTTTTAAAAATTATGCTTAAAAATAATATATTTAAAACATATTTAACAATACAAGTAAATATAATTAAATATTATTATTATATATATCTGTTTATACTGATAACGTGTAAAATAAATTTTAAAAATTGTAGTTTATATTTAACTTACTGTGAGATGGAATTTAAAAGGAAAAATGGAATTGATATATATATATAATTGTTAAAAAATATAATATAGGGGGAGTTCGGGAGACCTGACCATATGGGAGAGTTGAACCACTTTAAATATCTCATTCAATTTTGGCGGTAATTAGGTGTTTGAATAGCTATAATATTCCGATCAGTATCCGCTACTATCGTCATTTGACAAAATGGCCATCGGTAGCACGCTTTCGTTTTGAGGGAAGAAAACGTGTTTTTCAGTGTCAGAAGTGAAAAGAAATTTTTTTGTTTATTACGTCCTCATTCTTTCATATACCAAGATTCGTACAAATGTTTTATGTAAATTGAATCATTTATTATCGTAGTTTGGTGCAATCAATTTGCTTTTACCGGCTTAGTTTCAGTTTTTTTGAAAAACTGTATCATAATCTGTTAGGCAGTGGGTGGGAGAGTTAAGCCAAATGAGATGGGGAGAGATGACCAGTGGATCAACTCTCCCCACTGTTCAGGAGGAGCCCAATACTTTTGTTATTAACTATTTTATTCGAATTTTTAGGAAAACATGCCTTTTAGGTACAAGCCGAAGGAGG
>AYEL01059936.1:0-13763 GCA_000484575.1 Olivierus martensii | reverse complement strand
TATATATATTATAGAATTATTATAGAACATTCATCACAACATAAAATAAAAATCACCTTTATTATTTTATTATAGAAATTGTGCAAATTAAAACACTTGATGATAGCTTTCAAATTTTTTTCACATTTTTCCTAGATAAACAGTTTTCTTATATTTATTAGATTATATGATATAGAAAATTTATTCAAATTGATCAGAAATACTAGGACTGCTAAATCTTCATTGAACATAGTGATCCCCAATACTGCAACCCATCAGTTTATCATATTCTTTGTAGACAATAATGCAGTTATAATATAAAAAAATTAAATAAATTACAATACATAGAAAAATATGAATGCATATTATTTATATTTAACTTAACATTCAATAAACAATAGAAATTTTATGCTGAACATTATCTATAAAGTTGCTATTATCATCTAGGAAAAAATAATATAATATATATATCTTTTAGTTTAAAATAATAATAATGCTATTATCATTTAGGAAAAAATAATATAATATATATATCTTTTAGTTTAAAATAATAATAATAGTGTTTTTACAAATATTAATTCTAATTTAAAATTCATTTTATAATGGATAGTAATTCAAATGATTCAACAAAAAATGCATTATAAATCCGCAGAGCCCATAATGCATATTACTAGATGACAGAACTCTAGCTAAAGAACAAGTATTATAATTGATTTTCATTTTAGAACTTTGAATATAAAGCACCTTCAATTTTTTTTTATGTTCAAATATTTGCTTTATAAATAGACTAATACAGTATTATAGATCCTCTAATGAGTAGATTAATGGGAAAGTGATGATCTGATAATAATAATTGTCTTTTTTTTTTTCAAAATTAAATATCTTAAAAAGTCAATAAACACCTAATAGAGCACTTATAAATAATATTAATTCTTACATATGCTACAGAGATATAATTAACATATAATTCCATTTTGCATTAGAATATACAGATATAATATTACTTTGCTAATTAGCAATCAAAACCATTATTTGCAAATATATTCATTGTAGATAAAATACTTGGAACCAAAGATTTCCTCCATTATTTCCAAAATTCATATATAAGAAATTGTTTATAAGGGATTAACAATAAAATTTGTCTAATTTTCTTTCTCCATATTTTGGTGTTTTAAAAAATATGTTAAAACATGAAAATTATGCAAAAATTATGGTAAATAATAGTTTGTCTTTATTAAAAAAATTGAATAGTCTGAGATTTCTCTAATTTTTAAAATTCTGATCCTACAATTAAATCCATATCTAAGTAGAAAAGTTGTTAGTATAAATTTTATTGGAAATGGTGCTCCAAGCCCAACAAAGCTCTTTGTTCTCTCAACCATATTATCCGAGCTTGTGGAGTCTTTCCTCGGTATGCCGTAGAACTCCCTAGGAACAAGCCCTTCCTGGCCAGGCATCTCTAAATCGGTCTGCCCTTGGATGGCCGCCTGGCCCAAAGAACAGATTCAGGTCATTGGTGCTTGGGTTGAAATACTCTATCTTGACTATTTATCGTATTCCTTGCTGATAAATTCCAGCTTTCTATGATTTAGTTTATTCATTGTGATGCAACATAAGTAAAGACAAATGTGCATCTGTAAATTGTATATGGATACTTTGTCTAAATTTAAATTACAATGAACATTTAAATTGCTTTATTCAACATCAGATTTGAAATATAATAAATCATCCTTCAATTATTGCTAAGTTACAATATTTCAACTTGTCAGTTTAAAGTTTATACGTTATGGCTTTCTTTATTCATATTTTAAATATCCATAAAAATCTTTAAATAAAATACATGGGTAGTCCTCAACTTACAATGGCAATGCCATTGATAAATACTCTGATTGGTTAGTGCATTGACCAATGGTCTGATATACAAAAAGCATCCGTTTTATGTTTGATTATTATATTTTTGGGTTTTTAAAATTATTATAATAAAGTGGCATATAATAATAAATGGTAGTGGGCAATCCTTAAATTTTGAGCATTTCTGACTTATGACTGCTCCAACTTAAGATGATAGAGGTTTGAACTGAATGCTGTTGTAAATCAAAGATTATCTATATAGACCTCATTGATTGATTTATGCTAAGATTCAGTTGAACCATCCAACTTATAAATTGGAAATATTTTGTTTATTGATTGCCCATTACCATTATTCATTATAGTATATTGCATTATCATATTAAACTTAACAAATCAAATACAAAAGAATTAAATACAAAATAGACATTGCCAATGGATCAAACAATTGTGCATGGATTTGTATGTTTGAGAATTACATTGATCATCAAAGGGTTAATTGAATTCATAATGGTCATAAGTACATTACTATTATTTTGCAATCAGTAAACCTTCATGGTGAATGTTGTTATGTAACATCTGTATTGTTTGTCTACATTTAAAGAAGTGCAAGAAAAACAAATATGATTATTTAAATAAATCTATATAATATTTTTTCATTAAAATTTTAACAATATAAATACTTCTTAAATTAAAATTTATTTCTTAAATTAAAATTAATTGTTTAATTAAATGTTATGTAAATGATTGAATTATAATATAATAATTTAGGACTTTACTATTGCTAAAAATCTGAGATAACTTCTCGAAAACTGGATTTAAATTATAAAAGTTATCATAGAATTATATATATGATAAATTTTAATTAAAAAAAAAAATTAATGACAATTAATAAAATACTTATATTTTTGAATATTTATATTTTATAATAGATGAAACATGCAAAAATTAGATGTTTTAAATATTATATTTATATTGTTTGAGTCAAATATTTAAATGATTAGCTTCAATTTATTTGTTTAGTAAACACCAAAATAATTTATAAATAAAACTTTTTCAGGGTTATGCCATGTGCTATATTTTACCAAGATGTCAATGATGATGATGAGCAAAATAGCAATGAAGGAAGTGATGCTGAAAGTGAAGAGTAAGAGAATTTTTTTGATAACATTATCATATTTTAAATTTATACATAATAAAAATGAAAAGAAAAAATATTGTATTTAAAATTTTATTTCAATATTATAAATCAACATTCAATTGATATTTTAGTGGAAGTGAAGAATCTACAAAATCAAAAACTGAAAAGAAAGGACGATCATTTTCGAAATCTGTTCAACATAAATTTTTGAAATCTGTGACTTCACGTTTAACTGTGGCTCAGGCTAGTTTTAATTTTATAAATTAGTAATTTTTATAATTTTTATATTGGTTAAATTAAGTTTGTTAGATTAACATTATACTTTTTTATTTATTCTTGAGACAGGTTGTTGAAGGTGTACGAGCTAATGCAAATTTAAATTTTGATTATGTTATGTTTGTCATTTTAGCAAGGTAATTTAATTAATTATTCCCACTGTTCTATAAATTATGACTAATTTATAGAACAGTAATAAATTATGATTTAATTTAATTGATTGTATTGAAATTTTCATTACAGTATAATTGGTGCTGTTGGTCTTGTTGAAAGTAGTTCTGTAATTTTAGTTGCAAGTATGCTGATATCACCCTTGATGGTAATTTTTAATTTTCTTATTAATCTAAAAGAACAATAATATTAATGAAAATACTATCTATGTATGTTTAAGTTCAATAGAAAGAATACCAGCACTTTACCAGAGGGAAATGTCTTTAATTAAACTTAAAAAAATTCAATAGAGCATAAAAGAAACATTTTTAGCTGTCAAGCAGCCATCATCATGAAGTTATTTTTCAATTCAAATTCTTTCTTTACATTACAAACATTCTATACCACAAAAATACAGAATAAAAAAATTTAAAAATCAAGGTAAAAAATAACATTGAAGTATCCATGATAATGACAAAAAATTATATTACTCAGATTCATGTATAAAGTCTTATTCTTCTCTGAGTATTTTTTCAAACATAAGACTTTTAATGTTAGCTTTTAAGATTTTTATTTTAAACTATTTAGAAAGAGAATAAAATATTAGAATATCCTTTATACAACATCAAAAACTGGTTTGCATTGTTCTTCTCTAGTAGTTATCCTTATTTAAAGATAACTATAATGGTATACTGAGATAAAACAGATGTGAACTACCCAGTATAACATAGATATAATACACAAAAATAAAAATTTGATAGATATCATAGCTTCTTAACCTATAATCTTTGATATCAGAAGAAAACATCCCTTTAAACTATCCATCACTGGAAGTCCTCTGTTTCGTGGATATCACAAAAATAAAAATTTGATAGATATCATAGCTTCTTAACCTATAATCTTTGATATCAGAGGAAAACATCCCTTTAAACTATCCATCACTGGAAGTCCTCTATGTTTCGTGGATACACATTTTTCAAACATAAGACTTTTAATGTTAGCTTTTAAGATTTTTATTTTAAACTATTTATAAAGGATATTCTAATATTTTATTCTCTTTCTACAACATCAAAAACTGGTTTGCATTGTTCTTCTCTAGTAGTTATCCTTATTTAAAGATAACTATAATGGTATACTGAGATAAAACAGATGTGAACTACCCAGTATAACATAGATATAATACACAAAAATAAAAATTTGATAGATATCATAGCTTCTTAACCTATAATCTTTGATATCAGAGGAAAACATCCCTTTAAACTATCCATCACTGGAAGTCCTCTATGTTTCGTGGATACACCAAAGCCAAAATTGTGGCATATCTTTGGGAAGTCTTTATTAATCATGTTGGCTGACATCTTTCTTCTTTTAAAATTTCTGCAGTTTTTCGTTTCATGATTATTATATATAGACCTGACTACTACTGCATTATGCACTCTCTCTCTATATAGTGCTCATAAGATTTCATTGCAAGATCAGTTGTAATCCTACCTAAATGTTTATTTTTTTGTATGCTTCTTTAGTTTATCTTTTAAATTTCTATCCATCATCTTTATATATTCTTCACACAAGGATGGTAAGTAGTACAATAAATATAGAATAAATCTCTGTAGCATAATCTATACTATAACAGTTTTTATCATTTCTAATATTCAGAAAATAATAGATTGTTGTCTTTATAATTATTTCTAAATATTGTCAGTTCTATAACAATATACAGGGTGATTCAGAAAGGTGGTGCCAAAATTTACAGGGTAGGTAGAGGATGAAATTCTGAGTGAAAAAGTTTAGGCGCATTTTTTTATCTGGAGCTCCATTAAAAAGTTATAGCTCTTTAATCTGAGTGAAAAAGTTTAGGCGCATTTTTTGATCTGGAGCTCCGTTAAAAAGTTATAGCTCTTTAAAGCTTCGTGACGTCACTTCCGTTTCAGTCAAAAAATATTTTTTACCATATTTTAATTACCGATTTTAAATCTTCTATTAACTATTAACTAATGCAAAACTATTTCATGAAACATTTTAGAGCATACAAAAACATTTTTGTTAAATTAGCAGCTAGTTATGTAAATACAACGTAATCAGTTTTCAAATGCGTCCTTCATTTTCGAACGTAACCTTTTTCGAATGTGAAATTTCGAACACTTCGACATTATGATAAGATGGATGAGGGCGCGATGTGCTGGACCTAACTTTGCTGCTAATGTGCTGTTTACGGATGAATCAGGTTTTACAAGAGATGCTATACTGAACTTTCATAACACTGATCAATGGGCAGAAGAAAACCCTCATTCACTCCGTCAATCTCGGCATCAACAACAGTTTTCGCTTAACGTTTGGGCAGCTATTATTGCAGACCATCTAATTGGACCCTACTTTTTGCCACCTAGACTCAATGGCCTTTCCTACACACAGTTTTTGGAGGAAGAACTTGGTCCATTACTGGAGGACGTTCCACTAGAGGTTCGGCGCCAAATGTTTTTTATGCACGATGGTGCACCTGCACATTTCAGTCGCATTGCCCGAACATTTCTTAACGCACACTATCCAAATCGGTGGATTGGCAGAATGGGACCAATTGCATGGCCTGCACGTTCCCCAGATTTAAATCCGTTGGATTTTTTCCTGTGGGGATATCTGAAGATGCAAGTGTATGCTACTCCAGTTTCCAATATTCAAGTTCTACGAGACCGCATTTTGGAAGGATGTGAACAAATCCGAAATATCCCCGGCATTTTCGAAAATGTCCGACAATCAATGAGAAGACGTTGCATGGCCTGTATTGCAGCTCAAGGGGGTCATTTCGAGCACTTACTCTAGTTAAGTCATGTTAAAGTTGTATTACTTTAAATTATTAAATTTAATTTGCAGTATTTAATTATCAATTTGTTTTCTTTTCTTTGTCTTAATCGTCAAACCATTTCCTTTTTCTTTGCATTTTAAAATAATCTACAGTATTAAATTTTAACTACTTGAAAACTATTTTTACAAAACATTTTACAGTTAACATCAAGAAAAGATTGTTTATAACATTTTTAATCAATATTCAAAATGAAATGCATTCGATTTCGAACACACATTTGTGAATGCTTCGTTCGTAGTTTCGCGCCTCAGGCGTCCAACCGGAAGTGACGTCACGAAGCTTTAAAGAGCTATAACTTTTTAACGGAGCTCCAGATCAAAAAATGCGCCTAAACTTTTTCACTCAGAATTTCATCCTCTACCTACCTGTAAATTTTGGCACCACCTTTCTGAATCACCCTGTATATATAATCATATATAATCACTGAAGAAGACCTATTGTACAAGGCCATAAATATTCTGAATAAAGTTTCATATAATTATATAAAGGAGCTTTCTTTGTTTATTTATCAGTAATGAAACATTATGAATTTACAAAACATTAATGGAACTTTAGCTAGGATGCAATTCTCATCTTTCCTATTTTATGTTCTTCATTCCTTCTTTTTCCCCTAATCCCACCAATTCCAACTAATTACAATCAGACCAAATCTTTAAGCAAACTAGTCTTTTTATTTCCTAATAATAATACTCTAAAATAGAGATAGTTAAAACTTTAATTTAAATGAATCAATCTTATATTTCCAATTATTTCTTATGAAAATGATTTCTTATTTTTTAATGTTTCTGAAAAATTAACCAAACTCTTCATTATGTATTTCTTATGATGATATTAATATTTAATATTAATTATATTTGAATCTATTTCAAACCAAATTTCCTTAATTTAGTCAATAATAACAATTATTGTTATATTTAGGGTCCAATTTTGGCTGGTACATTTGGAACTGTAATTCAGGATGGATCTCTTCGTAATTTAGGAATAAAAACAGAAATTATTGGCCTAGTTCTCTGTTTAATAATTGGTAAGATTTAAAAAATTATATGGCTAAATATTTTTAATTACTTAAAATAAACTTATAAATTCTAAACTTTCTAAATTTATTTATGCTAATATTTGTGTGAATGAATTAAATGATTAAAATTATAGGCAATTAATGAAAGATGATGATTCTTTTTTATATTGATAAATACTTTATAATATGTAAATTGAACTATAAGCGATGATTGAAAATTATTTATAAAGCATTAATAATATTTATGATGTTCTTTTTATCACACATTGTGTAATCTTAAATGCATGCATCCTTGAAATTACATCATAGGTGGACCAGCCCAAGATCCATAAGTGGATTCCAAGACTACTAATGTTATTCAGGACAATGTAAATCAAGACTGATTTTCTGTAAATACAATATTAAGATGACATATTGGCTCTACACTGAAAATTTTGATCAAGAAAAACAGATATTTTTAATCTGTTCTATTTTATTAATTTGTTTTTCTTATGAAAAATTTAAAAATAAAAAATATGAAATCTGAAAAATCAAATAACAGATTAAGGAGAAAAGGGCATTCTCTTTAACTATAGCCAGGTATCTAGATAATTACTAATATCCAATAATAAAAATTTCAGTAAACAAATCATCGACCATTGCTAAGGAAATCAACTGCTAAACCTTTCAGGATGATAAATACCTCCTCTTTTC
Source organism: Olivierus martensii (assembly GCA_000484575.1). Taxonomy (NCBI): domain Eukaryota; kingdom Metazoa; phylum Arthropoda; class Arachnida; order Scorpiones; family Buthidae; genus Olivierus; species Olivierus martensii. The sequence goes on along the minus strand of AYEL01059936.1, from coordinate 5,801 downwards.
TCTCAGAATCTCCTAAAAAGAAGTAAGCATTCTCTTTATTTCTTGCCTTGTTGTTGTTGCTTGTTGATCATTTGAATCAATGTCCTGAAGAATATTGATGCTGCTTCGATAGTCTCTTCAATTTTGAAATTGCCATGATTTGATTTGTTGGCTCAGGTTAAAATCAGATCCTTCAGGCATGCTTTGCTTCCAAATTTCAATTAAGATCATTGAATTTAAACTCTTCGTCATGGGAGTAGAGCATCTCAAAAAGATCTTAAGAATCAATTTCCAATCAGGATTACTGTCATAACATTGGGATTTCTTTATTGCCTAGGCAACAGAATTCATTTTGGACTGGAATTTGAGCTCTAAATATTGGTGAAGAGAAAAGTGAAATTTCCAAATGCACTTCATTATTTTGTCAGCAACTTTTATCCATGCCTATTGTAGACTACTTGCATCTGTGTTTATATTGCCTCTTTCCTGTTTTATATTGCTTTTCTATTAGAAGTAACTAACTGGTGATTGGTTCATCACACTTGCTTATATTTCTAGTAAGATTGACTCTGAATTGAAGAATGAGATTAAACAAGTCAGATCAGATTTTCATGAAGAATTTTCAAGATGCACAATTTAGAACTGATCCCAAATTTCCAGGATGAAATCCAACATACTTCCAAATGTATGACTTATTCTTTACTATAAATTGGCGGATATGGCAATTGCATTCCAACCAGAGGCTCCAGTATCAATCTGTATTCTAGTTCAATGGAATGAATTAGGCCAGTGTTTCCCAAACTATGTTCTAAGGAACACTGGTGTTCTGCGGAAGATCAATAAGTGTTCTGTAAAAAATTATGAAAATTAATATAAGTCTCATATGATTTTAAATGCTGTGCTAAGTTGAAACAGGAGTCGCTAGTTTATTTACTATTTTCATGTGTTTTATTTTACATAATTATTATTTGATGATAAATGTTTGTTTTGTTTTCTTAACTCTTATACGTGTAAGGATTTGGGCACCGTGCCCCGTCCGCCCTCGGTTCAGCGCTGATTCTAACGATAATGTCGTTATTCTCCAGCCAATGGGTCAGATGATGAAATGTTGAAAAGAAATGCTCCATTATATAAAAAAAACAACTTAACTTTATTAGTAGCACAAGAAAATATCTTACAGCTGATTAGTCCTATTAACACTATGTTAGTTTTCTTAAAAATGGTTGTTGATAACGGTCTTCCCGATGAACAAGTTCAAATAAACTTTTACAAGATGAATACTTTTTAACGGCTCCCTGTCCTTGTCGATTACACAAATAAGATGGATAGTCCAACAGTTAGTCCACAATACGAATGAAGTTAATATAGCCCAGGACTTGGTTAAACTAATGATGATGACGATAGACGTACACAAATAAGATGGATAGTCCAACAGTTAGTCCACAATACGAATGAAGTTAATATAGCACAGGACTTGGTTAAACTAATGATGATGACGATAGACAAACACAGATGCAGGACAGGGAATGAGGAGACAACAATGAAGCACACCTTCGGACAATCGGAGAAGACCACACCCCGCTCCTCCTGTCGGTCGCTTTTTATACGATGACTAATTTGCATAATGATATTGTATTTTCAAGTGAAATAAACATATTTTAACAATTTTTGCAGTTATTTAATTTTCCTTATCGTAGCCGAATATTAATATCTTGTAATTGATGTAAATACAAATCAATAATTTATTAGTTTTCACAACGTTCTTCGATCCGGCGCATGCGCGCCATTGACTCAACGGTCACTTTCTGACTTGGCGCCGACCACCTTAGACGTGTTCAGATTCAGGTACGTAGTAACGGAATATTAATTTAAATTTCGATTTTCACCATTTATTCAATTTTTCTGCCCCTTTTTCTCTAGATACGTACTCACTAATTTTATTTAATTTATTAACTACCTACAGTATAAAATAACCAAGGTGTTCTGTAAAAATTTCAGGATTTGTGAAGTGTTTTGTCATAGAAAAAGTTTGGGAGACACTGAATTAGGAAAATATTTTTTGGAAGAAAGATGGCTTACATGTATGTGAGATGCAAATTATTTGAACTTAAATACCAATTTATTGACAACATCAGAACAACATAATAGAATGTAGAGATGAATTTTCATACTTTGATTAATAAATTTAGTCTAGTAAAACAATATAAGTGAAGGACAATGTAATTCAGGATGATGTAAGTTGCAGATCCCTATAATTTTCCAGATATATTTATATAATATATCAAACATTGTGAGAATCATGACTATATAATTGTATAGTGCACATTTTCTCTATGATGAACTATTAATTGTATGAATAGATAAGTTAAAAAGAAAAGAAAAGAAATGTGAAGTTTAGATGGATGAAGTTTCTTGTTCGCTACGGAAACTTCTCCCAATAAACAATACAAAAAAAAGGATAAATTTAATATAATTATAAATAAAAGAAATAGTTTTGTAAAGTAATATATAAACATCCTCAGGAAGGTGTTAATTTAACGATAAACAATCGATTAATGTGTCTCGATTATCAGCAGAATTTTATATACAAAAACATAAGTCTCGACGAAACACGAGATATTATGGCGACGACGCGAGATCAAATTGTGGGCAGGTATCGCCAGGAACGCGATAATGAAAATGAAAGGTTAACTTTGTAAAAACAAAGTACGTGGGAAGGAGAAAAGAAAATAGGTGAGAAGAGAAAGTCCAGGTCAGTCAGAGAGAGTCGGAGAGTCTGAGAGAAGGTGTCGTAAGAAACAGGTGTTCCGAAAGCGCTGGAGAAAACGATCAATAGACATTCATAAGTGTGTATTAGTGTGTGCAAACTTCTACGTGGAAAGGAAATAAAGAAGAAAACGAATGACTGTTTCTAAGAAGAATCAACTTATTATTTAAAGAAACATTTCAACGATTCAGGACTTTAAAGACTGTTAAATAATCATAAAAGGTATTTATCCTCCAACTATTTTACAATGTGCTGCTCCCTGTGCTTGGGTCAGCAACATTTGTAAAGGGATCTCTCTCTCAATAAAGATCTAGGTTTGTTTTCAACTGTATCGTTGTCTGTCATTGCATCACTGGAGATTTTTCTCCTCTCCGTCCTTACTCACAAAAGCGCCACATATCCGCATTTTTGGCTATAAAGAAATATCTTGACGCCACAGTCACTCCGCGGACCCCACAGTGGTGTCAGAAATTGGGATTATTTCATATCCGCGTTTTTGGCTATAAAGAAATATCCTGACACCACAGTCGCTCCCGCGGACCCCAGAGTGGTGTCAGAAATTGGGATTATTTGAAGTAAAAGGGGACGAAAAAACAAGGAACGACTTAAGTGTGGCAAGAGTTAATCTTCAAAGATAAAAGGAGACGCTCGAGTTGATGCAGTGACACGCCCGGAAACGACAATGGGATCTTTCAGTGTTTTCACCGGCATGCTTTCAAGTTTTGGGGGTGAATCTACTTCTCGTGTGACTGATTATTTCGACACGATAGATGAGATAGGGACTTTAGCCTCCTGGTCGGACCGCCAAAAATTGGGGATCGCAAAATGCAAACTAACAGGAATTGCTCGCGAATGGTCGGACCGCCAAAAATTGGGGATCGCAAAATGCAAGCTGACAGGAATCGCTCGCGAATTTGCTTGGCGAGATTTTAAAACAAAAGGTTTGACAGATTACAATGAGTTTAAATCACAAATGATAAAGCGCTTTTCAAAAGTACCTTACACGATCAGACTGCAAAAATTTCAGTCGTGTGTGCAACAGAGGGGAGAAAATGTATGGACTTATGTAACCAAATTGCAGGCTCTCGACGCAGAAACTATTATAGATATAGATAGCATGACAGAACAGGACAGAATAGTTGTCGAACGTTGTCAAAAAAAAGAGCTCGATGAACGATTAAGAGTACAATTTTTAAAAGGGATTACGGATAAAATTAAGCGTAATGTATTATCGCACGATCCTAAAACATTTGACGAGGCGCTTATCGTAGCTACGCGTGAAGAATTAATTGAGGAAGTGACTGGCACACCGCAATCTTTTGTAAGGAGAATAAAACTTAGCGAAGACGATGCTATTGCAACAGAATCTATTACAACTGAACAGAACACTCAAAATACCGATGAATTAAGAACCACGATAAAACAAATTAACGATAAGTTAGAAAAATTACTGACGGAGCCAAACACAATGGTAAACACATATCTAGAACTGAAGCCAGACATGGCAACAAACATATATCAGATAATGATTGAATTAAAGGCGACGATCGAGCTACTTCATGATAGAGTGAATAACTTAGAAGCTATGTTAGAAAAAGAAACATTAGTAAAACGATCATCTTATTTCTCGCAACCGAGAATGCGGTCAAGAAATTCACTTCTGTCACAACGATATAATATCGCCACCTTTAGACGGACAGAACAGTATAGGCTGCCACAAAATAGGCGTTCATTTAAAAATAGATCAAATTATTGGGTCCGAAACAATTGGGACCAATCAACAGCAAATAATTCACAATCACAGGGTTGTAGCGTGCCGCGAAGACAAGGTAGTCTGAGGTATCGCAATCCACTTCAGCCATCACATTATTTACCAGAGACACAATCGCCTAAAATACAGCAACAATCATGGAGCCATCCGTGTCGTCACAACCGCCAGAAGTGAGAAAATTCTCGACAGGCGGGAAATAATGTTCCCCATAATCAAATAAACAAATCAATAAATAAACAGTCGAATAAACAGCAAAAATTTTAAAGTAAGATTACATCAGTCAAGGAAAGGCCGCACCAAAATACTCAATTCTCATTTAAAGACAGAGCACAATTTAACTGCGAAAGACAGACCTATTCAGAGGTACACTGTCACGCAAGTTAAAAACAAAAAAAATAAGCAGAATAAAAAGCGAACCAAGTGTCAACCTAATAATGCGTGCGAAAAGACAGAGCACAATTTAACTGCGAAAGACAGACCTATTCAGAGGTACACTGTCACGCGAGTTAAAAACAAGAAAAATAAGCAGAATAAAAAGTGAACCAAGTGTCAACCTAATAATCCGTGTGCTAAAATTAATTCTGTTCGTCAAAATCAGGACGATTTTGACGAAGCGCCTACAAATTCAGTAACAAAATTACAAGAAATTAAACTATGCAAATTTTCTGTTGACGATAAAGTTTTAGTCAATCAGATTTATATGCCTCTGTATTAAACTATGCAAATTTTCTGTTGACGATAAAGTTTTAGTCAATCAGATTTATATGCCTCCGTATATATTTAATCAAAAATTTATTCCAAAATATAATGGACCATATCGGATAGTTGAGAAAACTAGTCCGGTGAACTTTGTTGTAGAAGAAATTAATACGAAGAAACGCATCTTGGTGCATGCTAATAGACTGAAACTCGCCGTGGCTTGGTTGGAGTTTAATCAACAAACAGAAGAGAACACTCCAGACGGAGAACAACCCATACCGGCTACTGAAACAGCTCCTGAGCCTGAAGTTGACCTGTGGGACGAGTTGATTTTAGCTTCGATAGAACCGGAAGCTGACTCTGTACCGACTCCGATCGAAGAAGCTTCTACGTCAGCTACACAAACTCAGCAACACATAATTATGCGCTAAGAAGCAGAGGAGACGTGCCTGAAGAGCCCTGGGTCTCGAACACTTTCACACGCAGTCGTATTCCAAGGCGAATAAACTAATAGTTGCAATAATAATATTTAAGTTCGGATCTCGGATAATGCGAGATTCAAAATTAGCTTTGTTCAAAAAAAAA
>AYEL01059930.1:0-22372 GCA_000484575.1 Olivierus martensii | reverse complement strand
CCATGGTTGAAACTGGCCCCGCCCCTTAGTAATCTCCCTGATTGGAAAGGGAACCTAAAATTTGCAAAAAAATTAGAGTTAAATCATCAGAGTCGATCCCTCTCGAAAAGAATCTAGAGATGTAATCCTAAATGGAATCAAATCTTATGGGGTGGAAGTATAACACATTTCTACGCAGCAATTAAGCTGATCTCATGGAAATGTCAGCCAGACTATTCAAGACTGTGATTGATAAAACGGATTCGGATTTTATACATAAAATTTGAAATTTGCGATTCGGATTGGATTTCTGAATTTTTCTACTCATTAAGCATTAAGCGACGAAAGAGTACAGCGATCACTCCTCTAGAGGAATCAGCTACTACATGAGAGAGATTCAGAGAGCTGATTCAGGACTCCTCTTAAAAAAATTGCAGATGTGGGATACGAAATTGAACGCGGATCCTGCAGAGTGAAAACACAGGACGTTTCCATCCAGAACCGTTCTGTGGGCCGGATTGGCCGCGTGGAAACACTTCGGCTTTCTACTCTGGAGGACCCGGGTTCGAGTCTCGGGTCCCACCCCTTGAAAATATTTATCATGGGGTCCGGGCCCGGCCCGTCGATCCCCGTCCTCCACAATCCGGCTGACCCCTCCGCAGGGGTGGGCAGCCTGTGGAAGGGCTTGTTTCGCTCCGCCACTTAGTATTCTTCCTGAATGAAAAGTGGCGTCATCTGTTGACAAAAAAATCTAAACATTTCACGCGATCAATGAGGCCGAAACTATCGGTATTTTAATATTAAAAACTACATATAGATACATAACAATTTTAAAGCGTCGGCCGGATTGGCCGCGTGGAAACGCTTCGGCTTTCCACTCTGGAGGACCCGGGTTCGAGTCTCGGGTCCCACCCCTTGAAAATATTTATCATGGGGTCCGGGCCCAGCCCGTCGATCCCCGTCCTCCACAATCCGGCTGACCCCTCCGCAGGGGTGGGCAGCCTGTGTGGAAGGGCTTGTTTCGCCCTGCCACTTAGTATTCTTACTGAGTGGAAAGTGGCATCATCTGTTGACAAAAAATATCCCACTAATAAAGAAAAACAAATTTGTTTCATTTTTGTACTAAATATAAAAAATTAATGAAGTTTTTATTATTTAAATACCTATCTACATTTCCTATTTCCATTTTCTAAAATATTGAAAATCAGTGATTATAACTTCTTGACCTACTCAATTTTTTAAAAATTTCTTGGTCAAAAAGAAGTCTATACTACATTTTGCTTATTTGCCATTGTGGATATCATATATTGTACATTATTATTTGCTAACTTTTCTGCTTAACAACCATCGTTAGAATTAATATATTTTATGTGCGGCCCGAGACAAATTTTTTCTTCAGATGTGACCCAAGGAAGCCAAAAGGTTGGACACCTGTTCTAAATTTTTAAAATCTGCCATTTTTTTTTTGACAACAGATGATGCTACTTTCCAATCCATGTTGTTTATTAAGTGGTAGGGCATAGATTTCTTTACATAGATGGCCTGCTTATTATTTAAAAGTGAAGCCGTAAACGGTGGGATACTTCACGAATGTACATTGAAAGCTATAGTACATTGACATTATTTTGGTGGCCAGACGTAACCCTTTTATTTTAAAAAATGCGATGAACAGATCCTAATAGTTAATAAAAAGTGTGTAGTACCCAAAAATGGAGTATTGAACCATTTTTTTATAATAATTTTTTACAAATATATGTTTTCGATAATTCGAATGAAGTGCTCAAAATACTCCAATTTTCGCATTTTCTAATCGTTTAATGTTTCGAGGAAGGAAAAAAATAGATTTAAAGGCCATCGAGGGTGAACTGTAAAAAAAAAAAACCATTACATTTTTTTAGCATAAATACATATAATAAAGTTATGAAAAAATAACAAACACAAACAAACAGAATGAATAAAATTTTATTTCATTGACAAAGATTATAATCAAACAATAAACAAGAACATAATTACACTATTAATAGCAAAAAATAGCACTATTAATATCAAATAATATCACTATTAATACAAAATAATATAATATAAGGTAAGATTTTAGTTTACCTGCCACAATGCGATAAAATAGATGGATATACGAATGCCTATTGAATATTTCTAATATTTAAGCTTAGAATTTGTTTCAATCTTAAATTATTACATACCTTTAATTATCTATTAAATCGAATACAGTTGTAAATACATCATCATCAATTTCTTATTTTAAGCAGTGAAAGTAGAATCTTCCCAAATGAAAAGCATTTCCTACTTTATATCATCTCGTATTGATCATTCTTACATCCATATGCTAAACAATATATATCAATAACGCAAAGAAACAAAAAAAGCAATCACAAATAGCAAGAAATGTATTCAACTAACGATTCAGCGAACGTAGACTCCGACTTTGTTCCCAGCGGTTTTTTTTGTTCAGCGGCTTCCGGTCAGCGTCAAAAGGTCAGGGGAGAACAATGGAAAGCACGCTATCTATGGTATAGAAATCTGTGTGGTAGGGCTATACAACCTGCCCACGATACACTTACACACAGTATGATTATTTAGTGATGCTAAATTGGTCAGTTCCGCGCATGACGTCACCTGAGTTGCAAACCTGAAATGGACACTGTATTTGCTTATGAGTAAGTCGTATCTATTAGACGATTTTTGCGTGATTTAACTGTTTTATGGTGTGATTATTACTAAAATGGTGAATTGTGCAGTGAGCGACTATAATAACCATTACAGAAATACAGAAAAATCAGTTCCTTAATTTTAAAAGTTAAATTATAATTTATTACACTATCTGTATTTATAACACTAATATCCATATTTGTATGTTACAGCAGTACATTACAAATTTTTGTTATATACTGTTTTATACTGTAATTTTTTTCTAATGTGTGTGTCTTTTTACTTTTGTCTGTACAGAGATATTATTAAAAGTAAAAGCTGTAACTGATGAATAAGGCTTTTCTGTAATATAGTACAATATTTCTATAGAAAAACGAAAATTATTGTGTTAAATTTAGTTGCAAGACAGGCTGGCGGCTGGCGGGCCACATTCGTACTGCAAAGCAATTTTGTACGGCCCGCGAAAATGTTTTAATTATTTGTATAAATCATCGATGTATCCATATACAGTATACATCGTTGGTTTAAATACACTCTAAAAGAAAAACGAAAATTATTGTGTTAAATTTAGTTGCCAGACAGGCTGGCGGCTGGCGGACCACATTCGTACTGCAAATTAATTTTGTACGGCCCGCGAAAATGTTTTAATTATTTGTATAAATCATCGATGTATCCATATACAGTATACATCGTTGGTTTAAATACACTCTAAAGTCGAAAAATTATTACAGTTTAACATTATATAATTATGAGATCATAAAGGTTTTAAAGTTATTTTCATATCTTTGTAAGAAAAAATGAAAGTAATTACAAATAAATATTGTCCTTTCATTATAATTTTGTTTAAAAATATTCGACTCTTCATTTCCTTTCGAATGGCGCATTCGGCCCGCCAAGCAGCCAAGCAATTTGAGTTTGAGATCACTAACATATATCGTAGCAAAATGATATTAATATCCTATATATCGTCGGCCGGATTGGCCGCGTGGAAACGCTTCGGCTTTCCATTCTGGAGGACCCGGGTTCGAGTCTCGGGTCCCACCCCTTCAAAATATTTATCATGGGGTCCGGGCCCGGCCCGTCGATCCCCGTCCTCCACAATCCGGCTGACCCCTCCGCAGGGGTGGGCAGCCTGTGGAAGGGCTTGTTTCGCCCCGCCACTTAGTACTCTTACTGAGTGGAAAGTGGCGTCATCTGTTGACAAAAAAAATATCCTATATATCACCCAAATATATTTATTTTCCACTTAGTACTCTTACTGAGTGGAAAGTGGCGTCATCTGTTGACAAAAAAAAATATCCTATATATCACCCAAATATATTTATTGTCTCTCTCTCATGATCTGTACCTATATATAATTTTAAAATATTCTGTCCATATTTTTTGTATGTAATAAAATAAATGTTATTATCCTATCCTGCATTGTTATGAGTTCTTTTCTGATCGTCTGAAATTGATATAAAACTGCATTTACATTAACTCTTACGATCTGTTAACAAAAAAAAAATACCCTGTTCATAATAGGTCGACTAAATTGACTGCATAGAAACGCTTCTGCTTTTCGCCCAGAAGATCCAGGATCGAATCTGTCCTACAGCTCAGAATTTATATGAACAGTTTTGGTCCTGCTGTCGATTCGTGTGCTTTATCCAGCTGATCCCTTCACATGGTTAACAGCCTATAATATGGCCTTAAAATAGTTCTGTCACTCAGTAATCGGCAAGACTGAAAATAAGAGTTAAAAAATAGCTGTTTCATTTTTAAATTAAACGTTATTACAATATTCATTCATTCTATTATTAAGGTATAGATGTTAGTCGGCTAAATTGGCCGTTTAAAAACGCTTCAGCTTTATCCTCTGAAGGATCAACGTTCGATTCTGAGTGCCCACTCCTTGAAAATGTTTATCATGTAGTCAGAACTCGGCCCATCGTTCCGCCTCCACAGTCGGGCTGACCCTTCCGCATGAGTAGACAATTTCGCCCTTCATTTAATATTCTTACAGAATGAAAAGTGGCGTCATCTGTTGGCAAAAAAAGATATAAATGTTTTCGGTCCGTAAATGCGTGTAAGCCCGTCATCGAAGGAAAAAGCTCTTGCTACACCCTCCATATCAAAAGTGAAGAAGAAAAAGAATGCATGTAAGCTAGCTCTGAAATGGCCTTCTGCTTAGTTGTTAGTATCTATTAAAGATGAATAGCAACGTAAAATTCAGAAATAATATATTTCAATATAAAATTTTATTTAGAATATTATTTAGCACGAAATTTAGAAATGCTTGTAATTTTCGAACTCATTTTTAAAAAATAAAAAGATATTTACTATATGAAATTTTATTAATCTCTTAATTAATCAGATAGGGCAACTTTTAATTAATCGTTAATTAAAACAAGCGAAATCATCATAATAAAAATAATTTTGTATCAAACTATAGTTTTAAGTTAATTAATTTTTATTGCAAATACAACACCATCTAGTATTAAATAATTCAACTAATAATTATCCAAATTTAAAAAATTCATTCCGATTCAGAATCGAACAGAATGATCACGGGATTCTAGTTGCAATATGGAACTTTACTGTTTTGGTTAAATATATTGAAATTAATAATGTGCCACATTAATCTAAATTTAATTATTAAAATTACAAAATAATTTTTAAATTATTCCGCCAGGGGAATTTAAAATTTTTTGGGATCGATATATGATCAAATATCTCGTTGTATATGATTTATGCAATGGGTTAATGTTTTAAAATTATTCCTTCAGGAAAATCGTTATATTTTATTTTAACAATATTAATTTAGAAGTGCTATTTAAAATTTAAAAATATAAATTTTAATTTTGAAAAGTATCTAAATATCAAATTTCAAATATCGAAATGAATATAACTGCTAAATCAATATTTTGTGATAAATTGTATAAATTCATTCTGTGTAATATAATTAATCACAAAAAAACTTAACACTTCTACATATTAAATAATTCATTATAACGATAATAACATTTTCGACCGTTTCAGCAGCCATCGTCAATTCTAATCGTAAGTGGCTGACCGAATCCCGAATCGGTCGAAAATGTTATTATCGTTATAATAAATTATTTAGCCTGTGAAAATGTTTTTTTTTTTTTTGTAATAAATATGCATCATTAAGTAAAAATCACTGCATAATTTTTTTTTTTTTTTTTTTTTTTGTAATAAATATTTTATAACAACTTAGAATTTGAAATCCTTTAAATATTTAGATTTAGATAATAAATTATCGTAAATTTATCTAATCAGATTCGAGAATTGGCAACAATTTATTTACAAAAAATTAGGATATATTTAATTAATTAATGGTATGAAGAATCAAGTCTAATATAAAACTAAATGAGTACTGTTTATGTATTTAAATTGTTTTTATGTTTGTCGCCATTTAGATATGTTTATGTTATTTATAGTTTTATGTTTTCTGACATTTTGTGTTGTTTATGTGTTTTGTGTCTGTTGATATACATTTGTGTTGTTTATGTATTTGTGTTTGTCAATATATGTTTGTATTGTCTGTGCTTTTTGTGTCCGTTCATATATATATTTGTGTTGACTATGTTTTGTATTCGTATATATTTGTTTGTGCAAGCTATGTGTTGTGTTTCTATCCTTTTGTATTTGTCCATGTTACATCTTAATGCAAACGCAAAAATATATTTGTGTTACCTAAGTGTTTTTGATATTGTTTTCTTATGAAACCATATCAAAAGCACATAGGCAACATAAATGATTTTCGTAAATTGTTTGATTGTATACAATGTATGTGCTTTCGTAAGAAAGCACATACATGCTTTCTTACAAAACCGTACAATCAAACAATGAAACACAAAAATGTATTTTTGTATTTTCGTTGTAATTGTTGATTGTTTTCATAATAATTTAAATTTGTTATGTATGCACTCAATGCAGACATAAAATATGTAAACAATTTCACATTCATCGCATTTACTCATCAACATATACAGTCGTTTAATCATTTTACATAACAAAAGAGAAATACTTGCTTCCCAAAATCCACTCAAGTTCCTTCCCTGTGAAGTCAAAACATTCAGTTATTTAATTATAACTAAAAGGTGAAAGTAATTTGAAAATTTAATGATTATTAGAACAATATTCAAATTTTTTGCAAATATAATAAAATAATATATTCATAAAGTAAATTATAATAATTTTTAAGTCTACATGCAACAAATTCATTATTGCCTTTATATGAATATAATGAAAAATACTTATACTGTATATGTGAACGAAATAATATTAAATTGCTACATATTATCTACATTATTTTCAGAAAAGAAGTAAAAAATTAGGATGAAGATTCTTAATAACTTCCAATCTATACTACATATTAACCAATGTAAAGAAAAGAAAATTTATTAGTTAAAATACATTAAAATATACGTGTATCTCTATAATAATATTTCAAAAGTATATTCAACATATATCAATATGTATTTGAAGATAGAATCTTTATTATTCATATATTTATACCTCATCCAGTTATTCAATAAGAAAACAACATATACACATGATCATAGAATTCATCTGAAGATTTAAACAGAAAAAAAAATTCCTATAAATTATTGATAGGAGAATAACATGTAATTCTCTAAATAAGTATCTAAGTTGTATCCTGGAAACATTAATTGTGTGTTCCGAACAACTCATTCCACTTTCTAATAGATGGAATGGAAAACTCAAATGTGTAATTTGTCACTAGGCGAAAATTCAAAATTATTCAAATCAATAAGAACAACATTAGCAGTTATTTCCAGCTGTGAACATATTGAAGTATAAAAATTTATTTTTATGTTAAATATTTGAATTCATTAATTTTATAGCCGAAAAAATGAGCTCCCAGACAGAATTTCTTTAATGCGTGAGGGCAAAATATCAAAGGTGATCAAAATCATTGAATTTTTAATACTGTTAGTTTATATCAGTTTAAAAAAAAATAGATACAAATATGTTTCGATGTAGTTTCACAAGTTGTTTATGAGATCCATATGAAGAAATGTTTTTTTTTTTTTTATAAAGCTTGGTTTCGGAAGAAAACAATTCGATTCTCTTACAGCATAAAAAGTTTAGTTATAAAATATAATTCCTATTTAGATTTATAATAATTTTTAATGTTATTAATAAAATGTTCTAAGCAAACAAAGTAATCATTAAAAAATTCGCATCGAATTTTCAAAATTAAAATTATTTTATTGCGATTTATTTGCAGCAATGAGATGTATAAATTAACATTAATGTTTTTTAACAAATCATTTCGTATAAATAACATTTTATGGCCATTTAACAAATTAAAAATTACTCGAGAGCTTCGAAAAATTAAGATAAATTGTCTTGTTTAAGTTTATTATCCGGAGAACACCAGTTAATAAAATTAATGGACTTTAATGATATTGCTACTTTAAATATGAAAAATTTGTATTTAATTTAGTACAGCATATTTAAACTTTAAACTGAGAAAAAATTTTTTAAAATCATAAAACATATTTTGATGATAAGTCTATTCTATATACAGTAGCTCTCAGAGAGATTAAGTACTGTATATAAATAAATAATAATATTTTTCATTGTAAAAATATAAAATTTAATTTGTATTTTCAAAAAACAATACTTTTTAAGTGAACATACACAATTATATTTTTACATTTAATTTTTTATCAAAATTTTAATTTATATTTCAAATAATAGATGGCGCTAAGTGTTAGCGGTGCAACGGTAACATATGATTTATCTAGCGTTAATATCTATCATAATCTCTTATGATTATAACATTTCAAAAGCATTTAAAAATTTTTATTTAAATAGATGATAAAAATTTTAAATAATTATACTATATATTTTATCTACATTAAAACAAATATTATTACGCGCATTTCAAAGATTTTGATTAAAGAATTAAAATGAGTTGAAAAATCAGCCAATAAAAGTTTTGATAAGTTGCGATGAATAATTATTTTATATTAGCATCTTTTTATTAAATGCTATAAATTTAATAAGTTATTTTTGGAACACAACTGAAAATAAAACAGATTGAGATATAAAAATTGAAAAATGATCTGATTTTGAAATGATCTTCAATTTGTAATGAAATAATTTATTGAAATCGTACTTAAAAACTTTTTCTATGCATGTTTTCAACAGGATTATAAACAAAAACAAGAAATTTTAACTTTCTTGGAGACATAAAATAGAACTCGTGTCTACCTGATTTTCTGTCTTCCACTTTTGAATTAATGTGTATACTTCCATGAAATTTTGTAGTGATGTTTTCTCGATGCCTAATATAATTTAACCCATTTTTAATTTTAGGATCATTTAATTCTGCAGGATTACATTTAATTTTTTTTATCGAAATTTTATTTCATATTTTTGATAATAGATGGCAATAAGTGTTAGCGGTGTAGCGATAATATATGGTTTACTTAGCGTCAATATCCATCATAATGACGTCACAGACACATCGACGCAACAATGGATGATGCCAAATAATGGCAATTTGTAATATCAGGATGACGTTACGAATTACCGTTATTTGACATCATAGAACACACTGACGCAACAATGGATGATATCAAATTTGTAACGTCAGGATGACGTCTTCTGACATCACCGTGACATCTGTTTTGGTTAAATCATTGTTAAAATTGGGCACGAAAGCCAATGAATTTTAAATGCTATAATAAATGGAAAATAAGGAATATATTCGAAAAGTAGGCAATTTTAGTTCTTATTGGAACTGCTTGTTATTAATCAGGGCCGGATTTACCAAAAAGCCGACTAGGTCGAGTCCTAGGGCCCCTAAAAATGCAAATCCGGCCCTGTTATTAATACTGATATAACAATTACAAACAATACAACTACTGTATATTATTACTTATTTTTCTTCATAAAAATTAACACAATTTAGTATTGCACAATAAAACTAAGTCAAAATTTCGACATAAATGATTTTATTAAATCATTCGTCGTGAAAAAATTTAAAATGAATTTGAATAATCGGATTTCTTATTTAGTTATTACATTCCTCTTTTATAATATTATAAACTATATCCATATAATTTTTGTTTGAAGTTAAAAGTGTTTCATAAATTGCGAGAATTAAAATTTCCTACTAAATCTTCTTGGAAATGTGAATAAAACATCCAAAATAAATTAAGAATGAGCATAGAATTTATTTATTGCTTTCGTCAACTGAAATTATATGAAGCATAGTTTTCTTTTCTTCCGTTATCGTGATATCTCGACATTCAACGACCGTAGATCCATTTAAATTTTAGAATATGATTCTTACTTATCAAATATATATGCATATTAATTTCGAATTCTGCATATGTTTTCGTTTCAAGATGGCAGATCCAAAATTTTAAAATTACCATAAACTTTAATCTGTCTTCCTCCAAACGAAGAATAAAACTTTGGCTTACCATCCTGGAGGATCCGCGTTCAAATCCGGTCCCATACCTCCAGTTTTTCAGGAGGGGTCCGGGCCCGGACCGTTTTTTTTTGGTCAACAGATGACGCCACACTCCATTGAGATAGAATACTATATGGCGGGGCGAAACAAGCCCTTCCACAAGCTGCCCATCCTTGCGGAGGAGTCAGCCGGATTGTGGACGGGAATCGACGGGCCGGGCCTGAACCCCATGATAAATTTTTTCAAGGGGTGGGACCTGAGACTCGTTCCCGGGTCCTCCAGAGTGGAAAGCCGAAGCGTTTCCATGCGGCCAATCCGGCCGACGGTTACACTGTATTTGACTTGCATGAATGATATATAATTTGGCAACTGAATGGCCGCATGGTAAAGCGTTGACGTGCCACGCAAGAGGACCAGGATTCGTGTGCTAGATCCGGTATCTTCTGAAAAGTTTTTCGGGATTGCGGGCCCCGTCCGGCAATCCCCATCCTTCACCATCCGGTTTCCTTCCAGTGTTACGTGCAGCTGGAGGGAGACCGGCTCCTTAGTAATCTCACCGATTGGAAACGGCGTAAAGCAGCACAGGAAAAATTATACACAAAACCCTTTCAAGTTACTGAAAGGTTTTAGTGCAACATTTATACAAAGCAATTCGTTTGGAATATTTTCTGTCTGTTATTACTAACGTACTGAATGAATATCAAAATGGCGTTACTTCTGCTAAAACACTCATTTATTTAAAAAAATTTTACCGACCGCAGTTTACGAAGTCCAGTATATGCATCTTTATGGACTATTCACGTGAATACCAACTGGATGGATTCCTCTAATCTAGCCTTTTGTAACATTTATTTAATTGTATTAAAAATGATTACACCATAATAAATATATATTTTTTATGTATAAGGATTTTATTTATACAAAATACGGTATATTGTTTTGTAGTATTATATTGTAAGTAGAAAGTATTTATAAATTACACTGCTATGAAAATGAGAGGGCATAGCAATTTTTTATGAAGGGGCGCAGACACGAAGTTTGGAAACTATTGTCCGTCCACGAAAGCCGCGCCTAGCTAAGGAGAATTTAGTAGCAAATAAATATCAATCAAATTATTGTCCGTTCACGATAGCCACGCTTAGCTAAGGTATGAGTCCAAACGCGAAAGGGAGAGTCGCAGTCGGTATAATGACGGGTGAGAATTATTGAATAAATATTATATTAGGACGCCAACCCGGGTCCTCCTGCTTGGCACGCAGACAATATTACCACTCGGTCATCCGGCCGTCTCATGAGAATTTAGTAGCAAATAAATATCAATCAAATTATTGTCCGTTCACGATAGCCACGCTTAGCTAAGGTAATGAGTCCAAACGCGAAAGGGAGAGTCGCAGTCGGTATAATGATGGGTTGGAATGGTTTCGATTTCGAAACTGTTTCGACGAAAGAAATTAGCTTTTTTCATACATTGGAAATGTTTTTTTGGAGATACTATATATACACGATCCTAAAAGACCTGGCCAAATTTAAATCACAGATGCTATGCATCAAAACAAAGCAAAAAATTCATATAAACACAGAGCTATATTTCCTTTTAGAGATAACACAGAGTGTAAAAAGCATAAGCCATATACAAAACCCCGCAAAAGAGCAAAATCAGTTTATTTCTAGCCGTTCAGACTATCCTAGCTTACACAGTTTAGTGATTACAATTTATTTTGTTACTGTTGATTGCAAATCAGTTTACTACAATCATCCTGAAACTAATAGTCCTGTTAAATTGTATGCTTTTACATCCTGTTATCTCGAAAAAGAAGCAATCCGGACCCATATTTATTGGTCCGGAAATGTTTCCTTAAAGCTAAAATTTAGGAACTATATTTTCAACAGTACCCAAAAATTTCGTTATCACAAAAAAATGTCTTGTACAAAGTAGAAAGTCAAGACTACAGTAAGACCCCGCTTAGTGCTGTTTCGATATAACGCGTTTTTTTCGAATTCTATATTTTTAATGATTCACTTTGGCGTGAATAAAACAGTGTTTAAATAATGGAATAATTTATAGATTCCAGTAAAAGATTGCGGTAAATTATAATATAAATTTGATTTAAGAAAACATCTGTAAATATAATTTTATAGAGATCTCATTCCCTGATATTATCAACTGACATGGTTTCAATCTCTTGATGAGAGAAAAAATTCAAATTAGAAAGAACAACTACAGAAAAAAATGCAAGATATCATTAGACTACTAGCGAGTAAGATATAACTCCCAATCGTAAGTTAAACTATATTACATTAAACATTATTATAAAATATATAATTAGGCCTATATGTTGGAATGTTGGAGATTTAACATATTTGATGATTTTTAATAATATATCGTTAGTGTTTAGAGAATTCTAAACACTAAAGATATATTATTAAATTCATATACTGTATTTATCAATTCATCCATGCAATAATAATACATTTATCAATTCATCCAATTCAATAATGGCGATATGTAGTAATTAAATAATATTTTATTTAATCTAAGAAAATATAGTATGGTATTTTCAATAATAATTTATTTTTAAACATTAATAAAATCGTTTTTATAAAAGTAAGTAACATTTAAATTTCATTTTGTAATAAATTAGAAAACTCAGTTTTCATAATTGTGCATTTTCACAACGCATTATTGTCCGTCCATGAAAGCTCCACCTAGCTAAAGGTGGATGAGTCCAAACGCGAAAGGGAGAGTAGCAGTCGGTATAATGACGGGTGGGAATATTGAATTAGGATGAGTCCAAACGCGAAAGGGAGAGTCGCAGTTGGTATAATGACGGTGGGAATATTGAATTAATATTTTCCAACGTCGAAACTAATCATTTAGCATTCGACATTACAATAAACATCCATTTAACTTCAGTTATCTTGCGTTTGAAAACATCCATATGCGAAGCTATCATCCCTATTTTGTCACTGGACTCGTTCAGTTAGCGCACGCGTACTTACGTCGATGGTCGCGGCTAAGCTGGACGGACAGTATCTGTTAGCAATGTACAGTTGTATATTACAAAATAGCGGAATTTTGGGGGTAACCATGGACCTGAGCTGCCTGTAGAAAACACAGGGCATCACGTACTACCTCCAGCGTCGCATCGAAGCAACCGGACTGTTTGCGGATGGGAATGACCAATCTAGCCTGCGAATAGTACGGCAGTAAATCGCTATATTGCAGAGAGAGGCAGTAAATTAGTCCGCAAGATTTCCATTGGGGCGGCTCCCGCAGATGCCCCATTAAGGACCCAGTGTCATTGCATTTGGCATTTTAAATAAATGTTGCGTAGCCCAAATCCTCTTCGTTGTGGACAGAAAAATATTGGCGGGAATGGACGATTCCGGCCATTTTCTTATTATATAATATTTTTCTGTTCCCAATGAAGAGTATCGGGCTACGCAACGTTCACTTAAAATGCCGAATTTTTAATACTGTATGGCTAGAAGCCTTGAAATCGCTACGCGTCTGACGACGAACAAAAACGAGTTTGTCAGTCGTCAAGCCCAATAGGCTTTCGCCAAGGCAGTCAAGAAATGAGTATGCGCCATAAATCCAGATACACACGCGGTCGAGAGTCAATACATCTGAAAAAAAGTGATAGATCGAACACATGATGTAATCTGTATGGATATCACCTATGGACCGAAAGGATCCGATATCGAGGCCTCCTGCATTCCTGTTGAAGACAAAAGAATTTTTTAGATTATAGCAAAAAAGCTCTACACTGCGAGAAAGTAATGGAAAGTGTGTAAGAACGGAAAAGGATAGGGTAGTTAAAAGATGCGGGAAAACGCGAAAAGAGGGCAAGGAACAACACAGAAAGAAGGGAAAGTTTCCCTCCCTCAAGGCGGCGCCGCGCGACACGATGCGTCTTGTGGCGAATTCCGCGGATAGGTCAATTCGATTGTTACCCTTTTGCCTGGCTGCTTTTCGTGTAATATCAGTTTTGGAGTACAGTATTATTAAAAGATTTTTTAATGATTAACTCTCTCCTTTTTTACTTTTCAGTAATAGTTAAATAATACTTATAATGCAAATTTTAAACAATTATTTGCAAAATTTTTGTTGATGCTTCAATCAATTCAATAAAAATATATCTTGGAACGTAATTTGTTTATAATATTCAGTTAATAATAAGTTCGAAAAATTTCCATAGCTACCTGTAGCTTCATAATATTCTCATTAATCTTAAATTATGAGATGACGTGCGTTAATTTTTCATTGTTATTTTAATTACAAATATTGCTCAAGATTTCTTCACTTTTATATCGCAATCTAACTAATTAAAGAAACTTTACAACAAATTATTAAAAACATTTCACAAATTAATGAAAGTATTACAAAAACAACGAACTTGTTGAACTAGATAAAGCGGAAATTAATTTCAAATTTAATCAAAACGTTCCGACATTTTACGAAAGAATTTAAAAATTTACATAATGAGTTAAAATTTAGTTAAAAGATTTTGTAAATAAAAATAAATTTTTCTTAATTAAGAAAAGTAATTTATAATTACAACATGTTTAGAGAAATTGTTTATTAACAAATTAAAATACTGAATTTACAAGGAATTAATCTATGTATTTGAAAAAATAAATTTTCAATTCATTGCATGTATATTAAAATTGTGCAAATAATTTGTTAGCTTACTTTCAGAAGAAAAGTGACATATATACACATAACAATATATCATCATATGCTGTTATGTGTATATCTTTCATTACTAACTTTTGAACTAATTTATCGATTTTCATGAAATTCTGTAGGCATATTCTGCTATCAAAAGTAATCTCGGCAGGCATTTTTTAATCTTATCACTCTTTTTATCTAAAAATTACAGGTCTTCAAATCTTTCATGTTCCCTTGATAAAGGCTAATAGATCCAGGATTAGATTATCAAATAGTGGACTTCTTCGAATTGATGATATACAGGTATCCCTCAAATAACACGGTAGATAGGTTCCTGAAAAACGCCGTGTTGTGTGAAACCATGTTATATGAGATCTGGAGCCAATACAAAAGGAGATTTACGTTCCAAAATCAATTAAAAACAAATAACTTTCTTTATTCCACATAAGAAATTTAATTTCTATTAAGAATATTAATAATACGAAACATAAAGAAAGAAAAAATATACACGTTAGACCCTAAAAAACAATATACATAAAACAAAAAGAAAGAAAAAAGTATGCAGTCTATATACTATAACATTCATTTAATAATTATATCTTCCTTACCGCTGTTCAGTTAAAATGAGAAGGATTTTTCTTTCTAACAATATCAACTTCACTTTCTGAACTTTTTTCCACATTTAAAGTTTGTGTATCTTCTGCCTCTGAACTTTTCTATGCATTTAAAGTTTGTGTATCTTCTGCTCTCTTTACAAAATTTGTAATATAACTCGCTACAATCCGCTAGAAAACAATCGTTCCTACACCCCAAAAAATTTATGAATAAAAAAGTTTTTCTTTTCTTTCACATTCCTCTATTAAAAAATAAAAAAATATTTTTTAATCAAAAACTAAACGTTTGGAACACAAAATATTCAATTGTCGCCATAAATTTTTCGAATTAATTAATGTTCAAAAAAACATCGGGGTTTTTCGAATCCTCACAAAGTGTCTGTTTTTTTTATTTATAAATACAAATATATGATAATTTTTAAATCTTAAAACAAGGCTTAATCTTCTCATTTATAAGGCAATAAAAACCATAAGCACTAAAAGCAGTAAATAAAACTGTTTTATTTACTGCTTTTAGTGCTTATGGTTTTTATTGCCTTACAAATATATGATATGCTCTTAATGCTTTTAGTCCTCCAGATTTTTTTCTGGATTTTTATTTTTATTCAATAGGAATAATATGACATGACATAAGAGTATGATATATTTATTAGTGTTTTAACTGATTTTAATTACTTAGATAATCTTAAATCTTTGCATTTTAGAATTTTAATTATTATATATTGCTGATTTATGATCAGTTATGATACTTTCTATATATGTAATGCATCTCCTAAATTTTTTTTGCATTTTTTTCATATATATAATAAAATATTAATACTATAATATAACTAGAGATAAAGTTCAAAAAAGAATGTTTGGTAAATTTGATTCTTCTAACAAAAAAGCTCAACATAAACAAATAGTAATTTAAGCAGGCAAAAGTCCAAAATTATACTTTAAAGCAGGGGTGTCCAACCTTTTGGCTTCCTTGGGCCACATTTCAAGAAAAAAATTGTCTTGGGCTGCATATAAAAATATTCTAATTCCAGCGATAGTTGTTAGGGGTCAGATGGTCACGTGATAACACTATACAAGAAGAGCCGAGTCTGGCATCTCCTGAAAAGTTTTTTCGGATGACTCACCCGCGATCCCCATCCTTTATCATCTGGTCTCCCTCTACAGGAAATTGTCTTGGGCTGCATATAAAAATATTCTAATTCCAGCGATAGTTGTTAGGGGTCAGACGGTCACGTGATAACACTATACAAGAGGAGCCGAGTCTGGCATCTCCTGAAAAGTTTTTTCGGATAACTCGCCTGCGATCCCCATCCTTTATCATCTGGTCTCCCTCTACAGAAAAGCAGGGGTGTCCAACCTTTTGGCTTCCTTGGGCCACATTTCAAGAAAAAAAATTGTCTTGGGCCACATATAAAAATATTCTAATTCCAGCGATAGTTGTTAGGGGATTGGATAGTCATGTGATAATGCTATACAAGAGGACCTGCGTCTGGCATCTCCTGAAAAGTTTTTCGGGATTCCGGACTGGCCCGCAATCCCTGTCCTTTATCATCCGGTCTCCCTCCATGGGTGTAGTTGCAACCCATGGTTGGAACTGTTTCCTTTAGTAATCTCACCCCCGTCCCTTAGTTATCTCTTTGATTGGAAAGGGGTGTAAAATATAAAAAGATAGTTGTTAAGCAAAAAAGTTAAGAAATAATGTTCAATATATAATTACCACCATGACAAATAAGCAAAAATGTCATAGATTAATAATCTTTGACTTCTTTTTGTTCAAAAATTTTTTTAAAATCATTGAGCCGATCAAGAAGTTTTAATCACTGAAATAAGAAATATTTTAGAAAATGTAAATAGGTATTTAAATAATAATAACATCATTAAGTACATAAAAACTCAATATTTTAAAAAGTTTACGATTTTATATTGGGCCGCATTCAGTACATCAGTGGGTCGCATGCGGCCCGCGGGCCAGCCGTTGGACAGCCATGCTTTATATTAAACCATTGAGTAAGGGAATCAAGTTCAGCTCAATTGGATTCGTCAATAATATAATTTATTAATAACATCGCCATCATACATATGCATTTGCTATAAATCAAGGATTGCTTATATTTATTTATATATAATAATAATAACAATAATTTATTATATATAACTGTTTAGATTTATCATTATTATTATTATTAAATATCCTTTTTAGTTAAAAAAACTATTAATCCAGAAAAGTAAGTAAGTAAATGTTATTCCAAAATAATATATTATCAATCTTACTGCATACATTTTGTTTTATGGGTTAATGCAATATTGTAAAAATGGTCATTGATATTATAGAAATGATTTAAATAACCAATATCAAGTGCATAATTATATCTAAATACAGATTACAGGAGAAATTCATATATATTATTCATGTGTCTGATAACATAATCAATACATTAAAATTTTACTTAAAAATTTTGATATTTATTTATATATATGATATATGATATGATTTTACAGAGTAGTAAGTGGATCAAGAGATGCCACTCTACGTGTGTGGGATATTGAAACTGGTGAATGTCTTCATGTATTGGTAGGTCATGTGGCAGCTGTTAGATGTGTTCAGTACAATGGTAAACTCGTTGTAAGTGGAGCCTATGATTACATGGTAAAAGTATGGAATCCAGAACGTGAAGAATGTTTACATACATTACAGGGACATACTAATAGAGTTTATTCCCTACAGGTAGGGCTTTTTTGCATATATATATATTTTTATTTGAATACAAGATATTTGTGTAATATGGTTCAAGCAAAGTTCCTTTCAAAACAATTAAACAAATATAGAATAAAAATAATTGGTTAATTGTTTTGGTTTTGTGGAAAAACCAGAAAAATTAATTAATTATTATATAACATCAATATTATATATATTGATGTTATATAATAATGACATACAAAACAATAACTAATTATTTTAATTTGCTTAGAGAAAAAGAATCTTTATAAAAGAGAGAACCTTATTTCAAATTTTTACAATAATAAATTTCCAATTCTTTAAATCTGGCTTACTAATAATCTCAACTTAAAATTCATTCTAAATTTGCTCTTCAAGAATCATTCATTGAATATTATTGTCTGATTCCTGCTAAATTAGACTTTTCCACTTTAATCAGGCTGATGATATACTTGCTTATAGAATTAATCATTATTTGACAACTAGTATAACATATGATACAAATTTGTATCATATAATATTAGTTGTTAAATTTTAGAATGGTTGATTTCTTCTGATGGTTTCATCTACATGTACTGGCATAAAGAAATTTGACTTACATTTTTGAAACAAGTTAACTAATGGACTTCAATGAGTAGTTAGCTCTATAAAATATTATTTTATTTAAATTTAATATTAAATTTCCCAAAATTTTTCAAGTGTATGACATATAAGAGGTGGAATTTAATAAAAATGAAATTGCTAAACTATAAATATAACTTAAGTAAATATATTATAATTGGAAATAATGATTAAATAAATTTGTCACTCACAGGATTATAATTACAGCAATACCTTGCATAGTCCAGTTTCAAATAGTCCTGGTTTCACTATAGTCTGGATTGTAATTGTTAATAAAAAAATTTTTAATTTACTTTATTTTTTTTTAGAATAAATATGAAATATAAGTATATTCGCTACTTACTATCCTATATATGACTCGAATAGCCACTATGATGAGCTGAGACAAGCAGGCGGCTGCTTCAGTGTTGCCAAATTTATCTGAACAACATTTGTTTTAGTGTCTGTCTTTCAAGTGCAATGTCATCAGTTGTTTACCGCAAACTCTTAATTGAATGGGAACGAATACTGGCATAGTTGTTTGCAACTCATCAGCCCGCGGTGGCCCAGTTCAAGTGGGAATCCGCCTTTACGCAGAGTGCCGCTCTGCATTTGGAATGGCACCGAGCGGCCGACTTGGAGAAAGCAAATGCGTTCACCTGCTGGATGAGCCCTCTTTATCTATTTGTCTTTATGGGCTCGGACCCACTTTCTGTCTTTTATAAATCTTTATAAAAGATTTTAATGTTTAATGCGTATGAAATAATTATTAATATAAGAATTTACAATTTAAAAAAACATATGAGCAAATCAAAAATTTCTTGGAACCGATTATAATTTTTCCATAGGTTGCGTACCTCAAATAGTCCAGTAAGAAAAAGGAACCAATTAACCGGACTATGTGAAGTATTGCTGTATTAATAATTAATAAATTATGGTAAAATTAAAACATTATATGCTGTAAGTATATAATCTATGCATAAGAAAGAAGATATATGATGATAATTGTAATATAATGAATATGCTCAATACATATTGTATTGACTTAAAATTACTATTATTAGAGATGGTCAACTTTCGTACATAATGTAATGCATTTCAGAAAATATATTATTCATGTTATTAAAAAAAACTGCATTTCTTTAAAATAACTGCTTTTTATAACTTGAATAATCAGATTTAAATAATATATCATAGAATTAAATGATATTAAATAAAAGGGATGAATTTATTATTGTAATAATTTTTGAAAATACAGTAAGATACAGATTTTACATACCACAAAATATTTTTATAAATCTATGAACTGTTGCTATCCATAAAATTTATCCATCATATGTAGTCACATAGATCTGATAAATCTGAAAATATTTTTATTGAAAATCTTTTAAAAATGCAATCCTTTCAATCAGCCAAAAATATAAAGTGCTGAATTTTTAAGAATTTTCCTAAAATATTTTCAATTTTTTTTTATTTTAAAAAGTTTCAAGTCTAATAGATGCATATGGAAAAAATTGGATTAAGCTAGATATGACTATATATTTTTATAATGTGGGGAAAATCTTATTCCTATTTTGCAATTTGATTTCATTCAAAAACATTCTATAAAAATAATCAGGATTATAGTAGTTTATTTGAAAGGTAACAATAAAGCAAAAATTAATTTTTTTTTATCTTAAAATATGCTGATATATCAGGTGTGTAAATATGAAACCGGAATTTTTTAGTAAAAAGTTCACGTTCGTTTTTTCTTTTCAAACAAAGTGGCATTTTTCCTTTTAAAATTGAGTTGTTTCTACCAAAAGTGCTCCAAGCTAATTTAATTTTCCTGTTTTTTTCTGGCATAAAGTCACCATCTAGAGTGAGCAGTTGTCCAAGGTAAATATAGCCTGACTTCCTCTAGAACTATGTTATCTAGTTTTATCTTCTGTTTATCAGCAAAATTATTGTACATGACCTTAGTTTTACTTATGTTTATTCTAAGTCCTACTTTCTTGCTTTCTATGGCCAAGCTTTGTATCATATTCTGTAGTTCATTTGGATTCGAAGTTAACAAGACTATGTCATCAGCAAATCGTAGATGACTTAGATATTCTCTATTTTGAAACCACTTTTATCCCAATCCATTTTTTTGATTACTTCTTCAAGAACTGCAGAAAACAGTTTTGGTGAAATAGTATCACCTTGTCTAACACCTTTTCCTATTTTAATTTTCTCACTATATTTATGCAATCTAATTCTTGCTGATGCTTGACTGTAAATTTTGCTGAAAATATCAACATACCTTAATCAGTATCAGTATTAGCCAAAGCATTTAGCACAGCAGATGTCATAACGCTATCAAAAGCTTTTTCATAATCAATGAATGCTAAACAAAGTAGAATTTCATACTCATTTGTTCCTTCCACAATTTCTCGTAATACAAAAAATGTGATCCATGGTACTATATCCTGCCCTGAATCCTACTTGTTCTCTTGGTTGTGCTTCATCCAGTGATCATTTTAATCTATCTGCCAAAATGTGAGTAAAAACTTTATACAATACAGATAAAAGACTTATAGGTCTGTAATTAGAGATATCCTCCCTTTCCCCTTTCTTGTGCAAAAGAATAACTGTTGCATTCTACCAATCTTCTGGTACATCTTTTTGTTTTAAACATGTATTAAATAAATCTGTTAGAATGTCTTCTATTTGTTTTCCTCCTTCATGTAAGATATCTACTGTGATGCCATCTTTTCCTGGTGCCTTCCCTTTTTTTCATTTTCTTGATAGCAAGATGAACTTCTTCTTTCAAAATTGGTGGTATTTCATTCTTTGAATTATGCACCAAACAACTATCATTTGTATCTCTATACAGATCAGAATAAAATTCTTCTACACGTTTTAAGATATCCTCTTGGTTTTTAATAATTTTACCATCTTTGGCTTTTAAAGCAAAAATCCTTTTTCTTCCACGGTTTTTAATTATTTTACCATCTTTGGCTTTTAAAGCAAAAATCCTTTTTCTTCCACAGAAAAGATGCTTTTTTACAGATTTTATTCCTTTGTTTTCCTCAATGTATTTGGAGAACAAGGCGGGTGGGCTATACCCTCCATATTAACAGGGTAGATTATTATTTTCATATGCAATAAAGTCACATTGTGAGCATAAAATAGTCTGTAAATAAAACTACATTAAATAAAGTATAAAACAGAACTTTAATTATAGTTAAGAAAGTAAGAGAACTTAAAGAATAAATACCCTCGAGTGTACTGGTAATCGACGGAACTTATTCTCTTGACCGCTGGTCTGAAACCTACTGTTCCTCGGCTGCTTATGGCCATCTCCTACTCTTCCGGGGTCGGCCGACTCTTCGCTTGGGCCACCTCGGAAGAGCGGGAAACGTTAACTGATTTGAATCCGTTCAAAACGGCCAAAACATTCAAATGCATGGCCGTTAGAATTAAAAAAATATTTCGTAGCCAATGATTCTTGACACGATATATGCATCAGAAGTGGCTCGATGCCAAAAATCAGACTTCGGTTTCAAGAAAAACTCTCGGTATAAATATATATACATATATTTATATATTTAAATTTTACATATATTTATAGAATATTGAACAAAATTTAAAAAAAAAATTTCGAAGTTTAAAATCAAAACTTCCGATAAAAGTTC
>AYEL01059928.1:0-37060 GCA_000484575.1 Olivierus martensii | reverse complement strand
TTTCTTGCTGCAAACTTTCCGTAAATGAGTGGAAGGGAGTGTAAATACAGTAAAAGTAGCTTGGTAGAACTTAAAAATTTTGTACTTACCACATTTTCATCATATGGGAGTAAAGAATAGTAAATAATAAAAATCGCAAAAACTATAATAAGCAGATGAAAGGGGTTTTCTATAAAGTGAGTGACGTATATAACGAAGTACTGGAACATATATTCTATCATCATGAATATTGAGGTTATAATTGGCGAAGTAATGCTACGAATTCCACTCAGCAGGAAAGACATTTTTATGAGTAAAAGATAATGTTATTGAAAAAGTTAAATTTTTAATATTCGTACTTGAAATCTGTATTAAATTTCTTCGTTTCTGAAACAGTTGCTACTAGTGAAACCTGCAAAAATTTATGGAAAATTAAAAGAATCAATAAAATTTAAAATGATATTTTTTATTTGATAATTATTATAATGTATTATTTAATGATTAAAACTTATAATTAAAAATCAGAATGACTTAAAAATTATTAACATATATATTTATGAAACACATTTCTCTAATGCCTAGATTATAAGTAACAATAAAATATAATTAAAAAATAGAATAGCTTATAATTTTTTATTTTTTTTTTTATTTCTAAGAGAATTCGGAAACAAAAGTTTCATTAGCTAGACTATAGAAAGTACAAAATTTAAACCAGATCAGAGTTTACATGGAAAAAAGATATTTTATTGCCAATTTTAAAAATTTGCAAAACTCCACAAAAGTACTACATGTAATCATCTTTAAGTAATGAAGCAAATATTCCTTTTTTTTTTACTTCACTGTTTAAATGAGTACCAACTACAGTATAGAATTTTTTTAAATCAACAAATAATTATTCACTAGAGTATTGATCTAGGAAAGTTATAAAATTTCGAAAATTATCATTGTAACTAAACTAAATTAAGAACGAATTAAATTAGAAAATAAGTGAGATGTTCGTAATATTTTAACCCCTATTCCTTTGAAAGTACAGTGGTACCTCGGTTCACGAACACAATCCGTTCCTTGATCCTGTTCGTGATCCGAAAAGTTCGTAATCCGAATCAATTTTTCCCATTGCAATTAATGTAAATCCAAATAATACGTTTTTTATCCTAGAAAAAAATTTCAACATGTTATGGCTTTATGTGTCTGTTCGTGATCCGAAAAGTTCGTAATCCGAATCAATTTTTCCCATTGCAATTAATGTAAATCCAAATAATACGTTTTTTATCCTAGAAAAAAATTTCAACATGTTATGGCTTTATGTGTGGAAATAATACAGAAAAAAAAATATAACAGTAATATTAGACGAAAGCATGTTTAACACCACCTTCACTAACACTCTTTACTTTTTGCCATAATAAGGGATAAATTTAATTAAATAAAGAAAAAAACTAAAAAAATATAACAGTAATATTAGAAGAAAGCATGTTTAACTTTTTTGGGAGTGGCATGTTTAACACCACCTTCACTAACACTTTTAACTTTTTTGGGAGCCGTGTTTAACACCACCTTCACTAACACTTTTAACTTTTTTGGGAGCCTTTAAGGGATAAATTTAATTAAATAATGAAAAAAACTAAAATATCAACACCTGTTGGAACTCTACTGTACCCATGTGAGCTGAGCCAACTGGAGGCTGTGAGCAAGGCTTTGTGCGCCGCGAGTCACGTGCGCTCCATGCACTCCGTGCGTGATTTCGTGAACGAAGCATCGTTCGTAAAGCGAAGCAAAATTTGTTCGCAAATAGTGTTCGTAGACCGTGAGCGCGAGTCACATGTGCTTCATGCACTGTGTGCGTATGTGTTCGTGAATCAATCGTTCGTAAAGCGCAAAATTTGTTTGGAAATGGTGTTCGTAGACCGATTTGTTCGTGAACCAAGACGTTCGTAATCCGAGGTATCACTGTACTAAGACGAATCTACACGGGCTCAATTAAAGATGCAATATTAAAATAATTAGGAAAAAAATTAAGAAATAACATTCAAAAGTAATAGAAATAAAAAAATAATATTTAGTATTCTACTGTTGTTTGGTTACTCTGAACAGCAATGTTAATTAAATTGTTTTCGTTAATAAATACATTATTTATTTATGTAGTGATCTTGTAACCGTTTTCATAAATACTCTAAAAATATAAGTCAAGAACAGTACTAAGAAATTATGATAATTATTAAAATTTAAATGTAGCTACTTAGTTGACGATTTAAGAAAATAAAACAAAAAGTCCATCCAAACTATCTACATATAAATTTTAGCAAGTATTCTTATTTCTTAGTATTATACTAGGCTTATTATCTAAATATTAGCTGTTTCTGACTGAATATTTTTTTATTTTTTTTTTTGGATAAAAACTATTTTTCTCAGAGAGACTTTTTAACAACTATATCAATACAATTTGGAATACTCTCATTATATTTCTAACTGAATATTTTTTTATTTTTTTTTTGGATAAAAACTATTTTTCTCAGAGAGACGTTTTAACAGCTATATCAATACAATTTGGAATACTCTCATTATTTTTTATCCGATTGAATTGAAATTTTTAGGAAACATTTAATAAAAAAGTAAAAAAAAAATAATAAAGGTATATCGAATTTTATCGAAATTACTTTCTATACAGGAGTTAGTAATGGAAAGACCGCCTATTCCGTTATTTTGGTTCTGTTCGGCGATATTTTATTAAAACCTTATAGAGCATAAATTATAATTTCATTCCAGATTTGTTCGATATCAGTTGAACGAAGTGATCAATATAGTCATTTATATAAATAGAATCATCCTCTTCTACACGTTTAATGTCTTCATATTTTCTTAATGTTATTTGCTTTTTGTGATTTAAAGAAAGATGAGTTTGTGTTTGGAGAATATTTCAGACTGATATGATTAAGGATATCGTCGAAACGAGAGTAGATTCTATTAGCGCAGAATGATATTTTGCCAACTGAGGAAACTTTAGAAAATGGTTCCTTCTCTCCTCTTCACTTTCGCGAATTTTATCGAAATTACTTTCTATACAGGAGTTAGTAATGGAAAGACCGCCTATTCCGTCATTTTGGTCCTATTGGGCTATATTTTATTAAAACCTTATAGAGCATAAATTATAATTTCATTCCAGATTTGTTCGATATCAGTTGAACGAAGTGATCAATATAGTCATTTATATAAATAGAATCATCCTCTTCTACACGTTTAATGTCTTCATATTTTCTTAATGTTATTTGCTTTTTGTGATTTAAAGAAAGATGAGTTTGTGTTTGGAGAATATTTCAGACTGATATGATTAAGGATATCGTCGAAACGAGAGTAGATTCTATTAGCGCAGAATGATATTTTGCCAACTGAGGAAACTTTAGAAAATGGTTCCTTCTCTCCTCTTCACTTTCGCATTAATACATAAACATATCTAATACTTTGGAACCGGGAATGTAATGACATCAGATACATAGTTACTGAGAAAAACACAAAAAATTTATTCGTTTTTTCAAAGCAAGACATAATTAAGAAAATACTATCAAAAATGCATTTATAATAGATATAATAAAATATATTCTATTTAATATAATAAATAAGAACTATAGTTTAATTTTCTTGCTTTAAATGAGATAAATTCATTAATAATTGCTTATCAATTAGTCAATTTCCCTTGATAAGTATTATTCGTTAGGAAAATACACCATTATGTCTTTGTAGACCGACGATACAGCACGAAATATTCTCTAGCTAAATATAATTCAACTTATATGCAAAAATGCAACTGCATTTTTACACCCCCCTCTCATAATTTTCGCCCATTGCAACTGCCTCACTCGTCTCATTCTAGATCCGGGGCTGGATTTCTACAATTAGTGTGTCACAACTTTCTAATAAATCATGAGAAAGAATAAAATGGTCGAAACACATTTACCAATATTTGAACAGGAAGTGAATTGTGCTGGATAGTCACTAGCTATTTGGCCGTTAAAAAAAAATTATGAATTATCTTTGAATAATTGAATAAATTTTTCACCTCTTAGGTTAAATCTTTTAGTTGATCTATTATTAAAGATGTTTTCATTTCTTTCACAGTAGTAAGAATAAAAATTATTAATCAACTTCTACATTTAGATGCCTATGATTAAGATATGCGAAGCTAGATTTGACCAATTTTTCAGATTGTTGTTAAGAAAGCAGATTTAGTTATCAAGGTAGCCATATGGTGGAATATATGTGAGAATGATGAAAGCAGAACAACCAGGAACTGTTCAGAATTATATAGTCGTTGAGTTTTGCCAAGATTTGAATCAATTAGAAGCGCTAGACCACCTGAAGTTCTCCCACATCTTTATAATTTGAGAACTGTAACTTTGAACATTTTAAAATTAGAATTCATTTTATTATAAGTTTCATAGCATTAAAAAACTATCAAAGTTTCTATTATTCCTATAATAATAGAAGATTGAAAGATATCTTCAAGTAAGATTGAAATGACACTGGAATTTAAACCTTGGACATTTCAAGTATTGATTCTAAAGGAAGTTATAGTTATAGTTCTGATTTTCTGACAATTATCATGATTGTCGCTTTTCATAATTTTATAATTCCTGAAAAAGAAGTTGAATTGAGAATTTGGTTTCGATCTGAAATAGAATATTTGTTGTTTACATAGAATATGTATATTTTAATGCTTTAATACCAGTTTTACTTTTTTCTTTCGAAAATGGGATAAGTAGTTTCTTTCGTTTTTGAGAGCTTATATTTAGATCGTCAAAAGTTGGACATCTGAAAAAACAGCAAATCTCTTTAAAACTTCAATCATTGTCCTCAATGATTGATGCTTTTGACATTTTTTTATTTTTTAATGTATTGATAATTTTGAAAACGAAATCATTTCTTTTTTTATAGTATTGTCAAAATGCATAAATAATGAATGTAAGTTTGATCTAAATTATTCAAAATTAGATGAATTTAAAATAGAAATTTTGTTTGGGAATGGAACTTCTTTCGTGTTAAATGTCAAAATGCATAAATAATGAATGTAAGTTTGATCTAAATTATTCAAAATTAGATGAATTTTAAAATAGAAATTTTGTATGGGAATGGAACTTCTTTCGTGTTTAACTTTAGTTGTTGATAAAGATATTGTTTTATTGAGTATTGATATGTATCATTAGTATCTATGATCATATTGTGCAGGATAAGGCTTCCTTTCTAGATTCATTAACTTTTTTATCATGAGCATATTCTGAAACAACAAACTAAGCATTAAGATCTACTATATCTGATTTTATTTTATTAGTTTTGATATATATCATTGTTTCCAGATTTGATTCTAAACTATTAATATTATTACTGATTTCATTAATTTCTATCGTAGTTTATTCTTTAAAAGTCGATGTTTCCAGTTTTATTTTATATCTAAAATCAATTGGTTTTGGTAATCAGTAATGAGCTTTTTTAATTTATTCCATTTCGAATTTAGCACATTTTCTATTGTTAACTGCAGAGTTGGAACGACCTCGATGTTGGTAGGAATTTGAACGAGATATCTGTTAAAGTTGTCAGGAGAAAGCATGTGGTCGACCGATGACGGTTAAAAATTTCATATGTTCTTCGTCTGAAATAAAAATTTAATTTGTGTACAGTGGACCACGCTGTTACTCACCATCGAATATTGATATAAAACTTTACCATTGGTTATACAGTCAAACTGCGGTTCATAAACATAATTCGTTCCTTAAGACTGTTCGTAAACTAAAACTATTTTCCCAAAGGAATTAATGTAAAAATATATTAATCTGTTCGTGGACCACAGATGATTGCTTATTTAAATTTTTACAAGAGAACTTTGTGCACAAGTTGTTAACACAAAATCAATGGAAACTATTAAATTTAAAAGATAAACACAACACTAAGCAGATCAAATATAGACGAAACTTAATTTAGTTTTATTGTATCTGTATGGAGGAGAATTCATGGAGAAAGTGGAAGGTGGTAAGGAAGTGAAATGTTATTATTTGGAAGGGGATTCTTTTACTTTTTCTGTCTCTTGACATTACTATACTCTGCTTTAGACCCACTGGGCCTCTATTTCATTAAAAAGTTGTCCATTGAAATTTGTTTTTGTCTACATTTCTAAAGTGACACATGGGATTATGATTGAAAATGTTTATGCTGACGCTGCAATGTCACATTATTACATTATAAATAAATAAATAAAAACATTGAAACATTAAACCTATGAATAAAGTATTAGTGTTGATATAATTATTAAATTTGAAAAAATAAATGATAAGAAATATTAGTAAAAATTTAAAGATTAAAATTAAAATGTTAAAAAATTATAAGAAAATAAGTTAAGAAAGAGAGATAAGCAGTTTATCGAGAGAGAATGCGGAACTTAAGCCAATTTTTGTTAATATTTATCAAGGAACAAACACTTTTATATCAGTCTTTAAGTATAAACATTGTAATAAATATTGATTTGAAAAGTTACTTTCAAGACCTCTATATAGATTCTGATAGTTCGAGTTGATTATTTTTTAATACAAGGACAATAATGTAAAATTATATACAATGGACTTTCGATTTTATGAACACGTACGGACCCCCAAATATGTTCGTAAATGGGAATGGCATTAATTAACATTAGGGACTTTTCGGGACCAACTAAAGAATTTGAAAAACGTGTAGTTCGTAAAAAACCAAGTCCATGGTATTAGGAATGAATTTATGGAATTTATGGAAATCTAAAGATTTGTGAAATACAAATATCATAATATAAGGACATTCATAGTAAACCTATTCGAAATTTTGTAAAATTAGATAAATCGATATCGGAAGCTATGTTGATAAAACATCATCATAAATACAACTATTAAACTAAACTGGTTTAAAGAGGTGAGGAATAAATGAAAGACAAACACTGAGAAATTAATCGTACAGTTAACATCAACAAAACCATAATCTTTGTTGACATTATTGTAAACCTTTTCTTAAATTAATTAAATTTTTAATAATGCTGCACTCTCTTGTATTCTATATAATCTTGTAAACAAAAATCTTGTAAGGCATAATTACAATTCTTTTTTATAAACTGAATGTTTTTGTGTATGTTTTCAGGCATAAACTGGATATTTCCATATCAATCTAATCTATCTGAATACATGAACAACCTTGCTCCGAGTTACTTTAGATCATCAACACTCTACTCTATTTGCAATGACCTAGTTTTATAAGATCCAGTAAACAATAATGTAAATATTTTCAAACTAATGTAGTCAAAAGCTATTAAAATATGAAAAATAATCAGTTAATCTTTATTTATTTCAGAACTCATACTTATTGTAACTGTGATCTTAATTGTGTTGTTAGTAATGTAATTACAAATTAAATGGAAATAAAATTAAAATATCGCCCTATTATTTCAGCTGAGAACAGTTTATTGTGTTGCAAGCATGATATTTGTTATCACATTATAACTAATCTTTATTGCTTTTGTTGTTCCAAAATTGTAATTAACAATAATGCATAAATGTTTTTCATAATTCACGAAATTTCCGTAATAAAGTAGA
The DNA here is from genome assembly GCA_000484575.1 of Olivierus martensii. Classification (NCBI taxonomy): domain Eukaryota; kingdom Metazoa; phylum Arthropoda; class Arachnida; order Scorpiones; family Buthidae; genus Olivierus; species Olivierus martensii. The sequence goes on along the minus strand of AYEL01059928.1, from coordinate 29,486 downwards.
TTATTTTATTTATATTATATTTAGTATTATGTCATTCGAATTATCGAATGACATAATACTAAATATGGAAAAATTATCTAGGGAAAAATTAGGGAAAAATTAATCATTCGAATTATCGAATGACATAATACTAAATATGGAAAAATTATCTAGGGAAAAATTAAGTTTTCAAAATTAAGTTGATGATGATCAACTTAATTTTGAATTAGGGAAAAATTGTTTTCAAAATTATGTTTGGTTAGATATTAAATAAATGTATATATATTTTAAATTAATGAGAAAATATATATAGTTACGAATTCGAAAACTGACACTCCTTGTGCTATTAAATATTGGAAGCAAGAATGACAGTTCGTCAGTTGATGGAAAAATAATATAAATTAAAATGGTTCAGACATTCAGAAATGTGCTTTGAATGCAGAAAGATAGCTACTAAAATGAAAAAAGAAATTATCACAATAAGAAATGCAAAAAAAGGATAAAGAATTATAATGTGCATCATAATTCAGACAGTAGGAATAATATAGGAAAATTATTTTAAATGTTAATATGATTCAATAACATGAAAATTTTTAAATTTATGAAATTGTGAGGTATTCAATTAAAATATAGTGTTTGTCTTGAAAAAAAAAAATTTAATTTTTATGGTCAAGCCAGAAATTTTTAATTCCTTGCCGTTTTAGGAAAAAATTAAAAGGAATAATATAGGAAAATTATTTTAAATGTTAATATGATTCAATAACATGAAAATTTTTGAATTTATGAAATTGTGAGGTTCAATTAAAATATAGTTTGTCTTGAAAAAAAAATTTAATTTTTATGGTCAAGCCAGAAAGTTTTATTTCCTTGCCGTTTTAGGAAAAAATTAGAGGCATGAAAAATTTTTCAAAAATTCATTCTAACAGGAAATGATCTACGAAAGTGATGTTTATTTATTGAATAAAATGTATTATAATAATATGCACACAGCATCTATTTATAAATGTTTCCAGCTATAATTAATATTCCTAACCAGTAAAACTTAATAATATAAAGTTATAATAATTATATAATGTTTATAATTTTATAAATCTGCTAGAACATAAAATTTTCTTTGAATAATCAAATTTCAAAAAGAACTACAATAATATTGCAATATCATTTAAAATTTAAGGAATAAATTTTTATCGGTATTCATATACGAATAACATTACTGGTATATCCATGGCACATGTTAAAATATAAACATTAATATTTAAATTATTATCAAATTATAATGGTTTTTATTCAAGATTCAATAAAGTTAATTTAATTATCATTTAATCATAAATTTTATCTATCAAAAATAATTCATTTATTATTATTATTCAATTATACAGGGTGAGTCACGGGAAACGGATGTTTTTTTGAACGTACTATACTCGGCTTGTGGGGAGGTGCGGGAGGTGGCCTTCAACTCCCATTGAGTTGCCATTTAGTATCATGCCATTGCGGATTCGAGAACATCACGTGATCTATTCAGATATCTAGTCAGATTGATCTGAATTGCCGAATGCGCCTATAATATCCGTTGATTGTAATAATAGCCAAACGAGATGTTTCGTTTCCATGACAACTTTTCGTCGGGTTATACGAATCCGCATTTTCGGAATCTGTATTATAAGGGTTATTTGTACTTGTTTATATTTTTAAAATTTAGTTACCTGTATTATGTTTTGTTTTTTCCTTTATTAAAAGAAACCTTCTTTAAAACAAGTTAATTACATACTCTACACACAATAAAATCATAATTGAACTGAAGCATATCTCATTAGCAATATGCGATCAGTACTGGAATTCAGAGACCAGTTTAAATTTGCATAAAATCGTCAACGTGATTTCCTATAACGCGAAACGTATCCCCGCTTTTACGGGAGTCCACTGTAGTTTAATATTATACTAATATTCACGATTCTACATTATTAATTTTCTAAAAAATTGCGTGTCAAAATTGGAAAGTTTTTTTTTTTGATATAATTACAAAAATAGATAAAATAAGCGTGATCTAGTGTTGTAATAGAATTAATTTTTCACTGGATAAAAATTGTTTGTTTTTTTCGAGTTATCACCATCAACAATGTTCACTGTTTACAAACGTTATACGTGGCTCCATCTATTGAAATGCATAGCATTATGTCGTATTTTTTATCTTACCTTAATCTATCTGTATTTTAAATGTTTTATCAATATCTTGATTTGCATATTCATTTCTCTTCTTTAATCTTGTGAGGAAGTTAACTTGGACCTGTCCTATTTTTATTTTATTATGCACTCTATTATTTATTTATCATTATTTTCCTATATGCTAACGTATTATATTCTAACTGAAAAACGGTATCAATTTTATAAGTCGCACTAATCAAAATCACATTATTCAAACTCGCACTAATCGAGGCCTACCTGTATTTGTATTTTTTCTGAAAATTAAAGGTAATTTGTTAATTGACATCATAAAAGGAGTTTTGTTAGTAAGACTGGCTATGCTTACAACTCGCACTAATCGAATATTTGCTCTCGGAAAACGGTATCAATTTTATAAGTCGCACTAATCAAAATCGCATTATTCAAACTCGCACTAATCGAGGCCTACCTGTATTTGTATTTCTAATTTGATTTTTATTACCAATAATCTAAAATATAATAAAGAAATGAATCTGGGATGTTTTTCAATCTTTCAGTTATCACATCTCAGATAAAACATTAATAATTAAACATCACTTCTGGGTTGCAGATTAGCCTTGGTTAAACCATATTTTGGATAATCTAAAGTCTACATTATATGATTATGATTATTTTTTTTCTTTATTCTCTTCACTGGTTGTATCAGATATATCAAGTTTACTATATACACCCATACTTCGCTTTACGGCCTAGATACATTCCGGAAAAGCAAAAAGCCATATAACGAATCAATTATTTTGATACAAATTCAGTTCAATCTTTTCCAATTTTTTATAAAATAATATCGTTTTTAGTTCATAAAGCATTTTATTCTTCCTATTTCCTATAAAAATGCTTACATTGTTTTTCACATATGTGTCATAAGCAAATATGCGGTGTTCTCGAGTCCACAGCGGCATGATGAATACTAAATGGCAACTCAAGGGGAGTTGAAGACCACCTCCCGTGGTGTTCTCGAGTCCACAGCGGCATGATGGATACTAAATGGCAACTCAAGGGGAGTTGAAGACCACCTCCCGCACCTCCCTACTCCCTCCACAAGCCGAGTATGGTACATTCAAAAACATCCGTTTCCCGTGATTCACCCTGTATAAATGAAGCTACAATTCCTCTAATATAATAATCAGAGATAGCACAGCCCTACTCCCTCCACAAGCCGAGTATGGTACGTTCAAAAACATCTGTTTCCCGTGACTCACTCTGTATAAATGAAGCCACAATTCCTCTAATATTATAATCAGAGATAGCACATTTTAAAATCAATTTATAAATAAAATTATAACTTTGTATAAAAAGAAACATGTTCAAAATTACCGTTATTTTCTCTACTTTCTGTAAACCATCGATTTTTGGATGATTATATTGTTAACTGAAACTTTACTGTATATTCACTTCGACTCCAGACACCAATGCTACATTACACAACTGGACTTTTGCTTTAATCTGTATTTTATTGAACATAATATATATTATATTTCCTTTACGCTCTTCTTTTATATTTTACTTTTGTTCTTAATCATGTGATAAAAATTTATGTCAAATATTTATCCAAGCCAGCATGGTAAATAGAAGATAACATTATCAGTGCAATATTGAAGGTCTCCCAATTATTAGCTCAACATTTGATTCTACTATTTATATAAATTAATTACAAAGTACATAATTATATAAATTAGTTACAAAGTACATAATTATTTATATAAATTAGTTACAAAGACCTAGTACATCCATATAAAATAACATCTATATTAATATGATGCACATTAGACTTTGTAGACCCCTCAAACTTTTCATTGCTCGGTCGAAGAATGTGGTCGAGGTAAAAATCGACGCAGCATTTCTGAATCACTTTTATTTTTAATTATTTCTTTTCTTTTCCTCTAATTGTCGAAAACTAGTTAAACACCAAGCTGAAAAAGTTTCCGATAAACTTATTCAATTTATGTTTAATTTACTTATAATTTTTAAAAATTATAATATATAATAAACTCTTTTCAAATTCAATAATATAAAAAGGCAGATAAAGATGACCAAGTTGAATTAATAATTAAGCTTTTGGCCAAGTATAATAATTAAACTGAAATGGTTTTATAAATATAAAACAATCCTGTTGGTGTGATATACAGTATATACTTCTCTGATTTGGACATAAATCGATTTTAGAAATCATATATCCAATCTTTTCTAATATTTTCATCTGTATAATATTTAAGTGTTAGTCAAAGAATCAGGTTGGCTGAAAGTGAAGTCCAAACTTTTCGACATAATTTTTTTTTCATTTTTGAACCGATTTCAACAAATATATTTTACTTAAAATTTTATCAAATAGCAAAAAATATATGTCAAATATCGAGTTGTTTATCTAATTAAATAATTTACTTTTTTATTTTTTCCTTCGAAGTCATATTAAACACAAAATAATATTGAATATTTCATTACTAAATTTATAAAATGTGTATATTACATTATTACTTATAACACGGGTAACATTAAACCCAATGCAATGCATTGTCGAATTCCACATTAGTATTCTTTCACAGCTTATATTAGTAATGCATAGTTGATTTTAAAATATAAAATGATAGTAATATATAATTTACATAAAGAAAATTTACTTAATTTCATATATAATTGTTCGTGTCTATCGAGTGGAAAGCTGACATAACACGAAAAATGATTGATGATCGAATTATTTACACATTCAATACTTCAATTAACAGAAAATTAGTTCAAACTATTGAAATTGTTGTTTTCTACGGAAATATTGGAAATCTCTTACATAAAAATTTATTGTATGTAGCATTTATTCTTTAACAGTCAAAGTGGTTCCTATTTTACAACTTTTTTTTATGGAAAGTAGTTTTTCTATTATATTATACATTAAATGGTTGTTGATATAAAAATTCCATAAAAAAGTTCTGATGAAATTGTCAAACAGACTATGATCTCGCAACATTTTCTCACGTTTAAATATTTTGTATTCAGTTTCAGAAAACAAAAAAAAATCTATGGCATTCTTTATTTTCTGCTATTGATGATTTACAGCAGCTCTCCAGATGAAGTAGATTTACCACGGTGACATCACTACTAAGGTAAGCTACTCTATACACCATCGAAGTAGAACTACGTTTGCAAAGTCGCGGGTTAGAACGACTAGTAATAATTCTATTCAGAATTACTTCACGAAGAAGTGTCAATATACCAGCACGTGATTGCCATCGGAAATCACGTTCCTACTAGACATTCAACACGTGATAACACGTAAACTGGAGTGCTCTTCACGTACCAATAAAAGAAAGTAAAACCCGTAATAATAGATCTAATGAAGTGTTAAACCATTTCTCGTATTATATAGAAGTACTTTCGAGATTTACTTGTTGAGCAATAACATAATTAATAACGATCGTGACGTATTTTTATGGCACGAAACCACAAAAGTAATGTGTTTTTTGACACGAGGTCATGATGCCAGACGAAATAATAATAAAAATATTTAATGCGGCTACTTCAGATATTATTTTGAACATTTTTAAAAATGTAGTATGTTCTAAAAAAAAAAAAAAAAAAAAAAAAAAAAAAAAAAAAATGTAGTATGTTCAAAAAAAAAAAAAAAAAATTATATATAGAAAGAAAGTCCATCAGAACAGAAAAAATAATCATTTTAACAGATTATTTTGAAATTTAATCTTTTAGAAATATTATTACGAACAATCATATATTTAACAATAATCACAGGTGACGTAACAATGTGTAATTAACATAAAGTTTTCCTGTCATTTACAAGTTATATTAAAACAGGAAATATACATAATTTTAAATGACGTAACAATACAGTAAGTTTAATTATTAACGTATACTGCTGTCACTTACTCGTACTATTAACGATAAAACAATAATATACTAGCATATATATTATTGTTACGTAATAATATTTATGTATAATAAACAACTTTTTGGAAAAAAATTGAGTGTGAACATAACAATGCATAGATATCTAGAATATAAAGAAAATAGGAAATACATAACAATACGGTATGTTTAATTGTTAATACTGTTGTCACTTACACGTATTGTTAACAATAATATACCAACATATATATTATTATTACGTAATAATATTTATGTATAATAAACAACTTTTTGGATAAAAATTGAGTGTGACATAACAATGCATAGATATCTAGAATATAAAGAAAAAAGGAAATACGTAACAATACGGTATGTTTAATTGTTAACACTGTTGTCACTTGCACCTATTGTTAAAGATAAAACAATAATATATTTATACTAGCATAGATATTATTATTATGTAATATTTATGTATAATAAACAAGAGCTTTTTGAAGAAAAATTGAATGTGACGTAACAATGCATAGATATTTAGAATATAAGGGAGAAAATATATAAATGTTTCTATTTTAAAGTTTTCTTTAAAAAGGAGAAGGATGATAACGTTTCCTCGAATAAGTCGCAAGATCAGCTTATGGCACACGATAAAAATATTTTTTTTTTGATAGGCATAACATAATAACATACGATAAGAAAGAAAATCGAAATAGCGAAGGGAAAATATGTGATTATAGCGTTTTTAATAATAGAATTGTTGTCAAAAGTCATTTTTATGTCATAACAGCTTACGTAATAATAACTTGAAAAGTAAAACTGATTCTGTTTATACTGGCTGTTGCAAGTTTAGTTGACTCTGTTGTATAATAGAGTAAGCATCAAGCTATCTCTGCAAGAAGCTTTTGTAGGATTACTACTGTTATAAGGATAATTTTTTTTTTTCTTTCATTACAAATTGTACGCTTCCATTAATAGGTAACATTTTTGATAAAACTCGTGTTTGGATGAAAATCGATAAAATAAAAAATATCTTACAAAATACGCAACACATCAAAGAACAGATTAAATGATATTGTCATAACAAGGGAATAAACAGTTGTAGATTGTTAATTCCAAATGATACTTAGTAAGTTTCTTGTTTATAATTGGACATTTTAATATTTTAATAGAATGATTTTGTTTTAATCTTTTCATTATTTTTGATTATCTTATCTGTTTTTCTATCTTTAGAGAGGAAGGGAAAAAAAAGAGTGGACGTTCTTCATATAAAGAAGATAAAAAGTGTTTTTCAGATCAACATGTTGTTTGGTTACTTAGATAAAAGCTGATTGATTCCAGATCCAGAAGTTAATGATTCGCAATAAAATTAATTAAATTTTTGGACATTTTTTTTTTTCCCAAACAAAAATAATTAAATTTCCGTTTTAAGTCGGATGCAAAAAAGATCGGAAGAGCGTCGTGTAGGGAAAGAGTGTAGATCTCGGTGGTCAAAAAAAAAAAATCTCTCCTGAACACTAGAGAGTGATACAAATTAAATTTGTCTCTGGTTTGGATCCTACTTTCATTTAAGATGATGTCATGATTTTTGGATGCATTAATCATGAGGTAGTCTTCAATAAGAAATTGCTATACTAGGATTACATTCAAATAAGGGATGTCATTAAGTAAAGATTTGAATATTAAGTAAACCTTGGGAAAAAATCGAACATTAAAAGATTTTTTTTCATCAGAACTAGAAAATACATCTACGTTTCTTACAGAAAAAAAATTATGTAGAAAGGAATATAAATTTTCTGTTGCAGAATAAGTAAAATCATCACGAAATTTACAATAAATATTTTGAATATTAAAGAAAATTAAATGCTTCCTATTCATCTTTATTATTTAATCTACGATTTAAGAGATATTACGATAAAGTAAATAATTTTAAGTTTTAATTTTTTTATATATATTTTCAGAAAGATTAATAAAAATTAGTACTGAAACTAAAGTTAATTACTGATCATAAAATATACGGTAGCCGTTAGGTTTAGCTTATAATTGGAATTATTGCATTCGTTCTAATCCGCGACTTTGCAATCTTTGATCACATCTTTAATCAAATGTTGGTAATCTGTTTAGTCCTAAATGCCCTTCGTAAGAATGATATGTGCTCTAGGCTGGCAATTTGGCTATTTATTAATCTGTACTTTTTATTTTATTTTTATTTTTTAATTTAATAACTTTACAGGTTTTGCAGATGGCGTAATCTATTATTAAATAGATTACATCAACTGCAAAATCTGTGCCGACGCTGTAACCTCTGGGATAATTAACCTCTTTGATGTCACCAATTAGAATAACTAGAACCTGACTAGAACATTCAGATACTGACAAAGTATTTGGTTGAATTTTGATTATACCTTCTCCGAAATTTATCGGTAAGATTGATTGTTAACCTATCATATCTAACCGATAATAAACAGAAAATAATAGTTTAATTACTAAATGAGGGATAGAAGCAACCTTAAATTAAAAATTATTCTAAATCCAAATATATATATATATATGCAAATTTTGACTAATCTATCATAGAATCTTGAACTATCATAGTATTATATTTTAAATGATGGCGTCGATCGTGACAGACGATAAGAAGGACATAATATATGCAAATTTTGACTAATCTATCATAGAATCTTGAACTATCATAGTATTATATTTTGTCGACAGATGGCGATGGCGTCGATCGTGACAGACCATAACACGGACGATAAGAAGGACATAGAGAACTTTTTTTATATATATCAAGTACTGTATTATAAAATAAATTTATTCTTTTACTAACTATATCCCAGTTTCAAACAATTACAAACATAATTTTATAACCACCTAAATAAGACTAATAAGAAACAATTTTAAAATTAACTAAATGATGAGAATTATTAATTTCCGAAATCATTCTAATGAAAAATCTTTATCATCATTGTTTTATTTTTAATTATAAATCTATATAGAAATTTAACTTATATTCTATAGTTACTTTATGGAGAAAAATGCGTAGGAAACGATTGACGATGTTGCAAGTTTTGTGGAAATTATTGCCAATTAAAAGTGGAAGAATGAAATTCTAGACTTCTCTGGTCTAAATGGATCATATTTTATTTATATTCGATTGATAAATTAACACATAATCGCATTCTTTTTCGGAATTAATTCTAACATAAAATAAGTGAGGTAAATATACAATACAGGATAGTCATAATTAAAGAGGAGGTGTTTAGACCCCGATAGCCAAGAATCTGTTGGACCAAATTCAGATTAATTTAGTGTACATACTTTCCAGACTATGGGAAATTCGATTTCGATAAAGAAAATAAATAGTTCCGAAATGCATCACCAGGAGGGGAAATGCATATATACAATACAGGATAGTCATAATTAAAGAGGAGGTGTTTAGACCCCGATAGCCAAGAAGCTGTTGGACCAAATTCAGATTAATTTAGTGTACATACTTTCCAGACCATGGGAAATTCGATTTCGATAAAGAAAATAAATAATTCCGAAATGCGTCACCAGGAGGGGAAATGCCGCTTTACACACAGTTAAGAAGACGTGATTCTGGATTAATTATTTGGTCTTCGGTGAAATGTCGTAAGACTTACTGCATTGTCAATCCTATGTGAAGGAATGCTCTATCCTGCATAAACACGGTCGTGTCGAAACATCCACGCTGTTGGAGTTGTGGAATAACGAAATTGAGCGACAATTTCTCTGCGTACAGCGATATTTTCCCCCTGGTGGCGCATTTCGAAACTATTTATTTTCTTTATCGAAATAGAATTCTCATAGTCTGGAAAATATACACATCAAATTTGGCTGAGTTTGATCCAATAGATCTTGGCTATCGGGCTCTAAACGCCACCTCTATTATGGCCACCCTGTATATAAATGACCACAATATTGCAAAATAACATAAAGGCAAGATTGTATGCAATATTTTGATTGATCATTTAATAATGTAGATAAGGCATTAATTATTAAAATAAATATTAAAAATTAATGAATAATTAATATCCAATTTATTAATCCATAAAAAACACATCCCAGATGCAATGTAAAATACTGTATATGAATTTTTCGAACAATTATATTACAGTGGTGCTTCGCAATTCGTAATTGCCACAATTCGTCGGTCTCGCAATTCGACATTTGAGTTTCACGGGTTTGCGCATGCGCGTGCATGGAATTGTGTGATGTCATTTGCTATTTGTTAGTTCTTTTTGGGCTACTTTGGTATTTACCCGTGTTGTTTCTGCTAATTTTCAATTCTACATCTTTCAGAAAGTAAAAAACTTGTAATTATTATTAATTTTTTGAGTGAAATATAAAGATGGGTTCAAAGAGAACTGACCAGAGGAATAATTCCGAATAGAAGAACACTCGATTGAGCAAAAAGACGAAGAAAAAAAAATGTAGATAAATTGTAGAAAAGGTAGAACAATTAAAATGTAACTCGAGTATGACGTTCCTAGGACAATTATGACAACGTTTTGCCACAGAGACAGCAGATTACGGGTGCTTGGGTGTCTGCTGGAAGACTTCATTCCAACATCCAAGGGCTAATAAATTGTGTGTTGTGTATAAAATAGGGTATTTTGTAATTTAGTGTGTTATATAATAATAAAACACATATAATAAAGTAAATAATATAGTGTATCTCTCTCACCTCTAGTGGAATGGGGACCGATAACGAATTAATCTATTTTCCATAGTCTTATATGGGAAATGTTGTCTCACAATTCGACAGTTTCTCAATTCGACATTACTTCGGCGACGGATTAGTGACGAATTGCGAGGCACCACTTATCATACATCCTCACAGATTTATCAAATGTTCCTTAATTTTTTAATTTAATTTCTTATAAAAATTTTTATAATCAAAATTTTATGGCATAAACACATGGCAATCTTTTAAAGGATATTATTTGCTATGCAAGTGAGCATTATTTATTATGAAATAATGCTCACTTGCAAAAGTTATTAGGGAGTTTAAATGGTATATTATACTGTACATACATTAATTAAAAAATATAGTATATTATAATAATTATTTTGAAATTTGTCTATCAAAACATATACATGAAACATGGAATGAACTACATTTTCATGCAACTTGTGATGATCATGCTGCTGGCTGTGTGTAAAAATTATTAAGTTGATTCGTTCTGAAAATATCAGGTATACATTAGGATATTATATCGAATCAGTTTTATAATCAGAAATGGGAAACTAAGTTGATTGAAAACTTTTATCTTTAAATGCTCAGATTAAATTATTAAGAGAAAATTTAAATAAAACTTCAAAGGAAAAATAGGAAATTTAGGATGAAATATGTAATGTAATGATTTCCATAAAGAATTTAATAATGAAAAATTTAGTATTTATATATCTGATGTTATAAAACAATACAGTATGCTAGAGATCATTGGTTCAAATTTTTAAGTTTTACTGTTTTTCAGTGAAAATCTTGTTTGTCTATATTATCTCTTCTCTGTTTATATTTATTTTCTTTAGATTTCTTTTCTGTGTGGTCTCTAATGTTTATATTCTTTACAATATAAAAAGCATTCTTATATCATTCATCCTGTAACTAAATGAAAATCCAAACTGAATCATATCTGAATAATATCAGCATTTCAATTGCTGTGGCAATGTTTCAATTATTTATAAATGTAACAAATTATTTATATTTTAACAACAGTTTTATTTTCTTTATAATAATAGGAAAAATCAACTTTAAAATGGTATTTAAAAGAAGAATATTTTATATTTAATTTAATTTTTATTTTTCCAGGAGTTGTTACATCTTTGTCATAAGTAAATCTACATCTTTCTTTCCATAATATTAACGGAAACAATTCCGTTAGAGGTAAGAGTTTTTAATATTAAAGTTATTGTAATATAAAATATTCTCATCAGTTTTTTAAATTTTAGATAAGTTGCCAATCCATCTCCATTGGTTTCTGCATTTTTACATTCCATTATTACATGATTTACAGTCGCTTTCATCTTACATGTTTGGTAATTGTTATTCTCACTTTATTTTATGAAGGAAACTCATTAAGGCAATACTTTCCAAACTGTGGGGAGCGCCCCACTACGGGTACGGGATTCATTAAGGCAATACTTTCCAAACTGTGGGGAGCGCCCCACTACGGGTCTATTCCAAGAAGTGCATGGAAGAATTCAAAAAAATATCATTTTTGAGATAAACAAATAAAAAATAAATTCAAATTGATGTCAAGAAAAAATTAATCAGCAAAAGGGTTATAAATATAGTACAAATATTCATGTATCCAGAAAATATCTGCTCTAACTGTTTTAAAGACAAAATAACGATCTCGTTTAGTGATTGAAAAAGATTTGTGTGAATAATATCTTCCATGACACCCGATTTGAGAGAATTTGTATTGAAAACAAGCCTATCCATTGGATTAAATATTATATTGCATTATACATATGTCGTTTTTTTGTAAAAAGGTTTGTTTAATTTTATTAAAATGATCACACTATAATAAATATACATACTTTTATGTATAAGAACTTTATATATACAGAATATGGTATATTGTTTTGTAATATTAAACTGTAAGTAGAAAGTATTTATAAAATTAAACTGTTATGGAATGAGAGGGCATAGCAAATTTTTATAAAAAAGGGGACACAAATACAGAAAGTTTGTAAACCACTGCATTAAGGGAATTGTGTGAAGAATATACTTCAAATTTGTTTCGATATCTTGTGCAACTAGATTGAGATCTCTACTGTTTTCCAATTGATTTTCATATCTTTAGAATAGGAATATCTTCATCTTTTCTCGAGATTTTGTAGAAAAATATAAGTCTAGTTTTCTCAATAGTTTTTAACATTTTTAGAGAGATTCGTTATATCTTTTCTCAATTTTGTTTTTTTTTTTCTCATCATGATTTAGAGCAAAGGAATTATAACTTTTTCTGTTTTCCACCTCATTTGAAATAAATCAAAGGAAGTAAATCAGAAAATCATGTAAGGAATGATTTTGATTTTTAAAAATTTTGCATAATTCACAAATAATATATATCAAACAATATTCCGAAGCACAGTGACCTCAACTCATTGATGAGGGTGGTAGTCTTACATATTTTACTTTCGGAAAATATACTAAAAATATGTGATTTTTTTTCATTTCCTTCGAATTTTCTCTCTTAATATTTATAAAACACTCCAAACTTAACTAATTGTTAAGTTTCAAAAATTCATTATAAATTATTATAATTTAATAATTTATAATGAATTTTTAAAATTGATGTATAAAATTCTAGCAAACGACGCCATATTGTCTGTAAGACCTATAAACAATAATATTTATAATCGTTGCTATTTTGATAACATCTGCAAATTATTATGCTTAATTTAATTAAAATTAAACTCGTCTATATGATTGATTATCTAAAACGATTATTAACAAAAATTAGACAAAGCATCTTAGACTGAGATATTTAAGATAAATAATATTTAATTAAACCATAGTCTAATGATTCATCGCCGATATCAAAGTGATACCATATTTTGCCTTCGAGGTATGTTACTCTATTTATAATAAAACTAAAGTGATAAGAAAGAATAAATTATAATAAATTTCTTGGAAAAAATCGTTAAATTTCACAAAATTAAGTGAATTAAAATATTGATTTGTTAACAATGCTAAGTAAAGTCAGTGTTTTTTTATATTATCTCTATCGTATATAATTATTTTTGCATTCTCTCTCAACATTTTATTATACGTCAAGGTTAAATATTCTTCTACATGTGACCAGTCTAAGTAATGTCGAAACAAAATATGAAGGTTGATGTTTTCCAACCAAGGGTAGCAGACGTCGTCAGACGTTGCGCGAAAAATCGTGGAATGAATAAATAAAATAATTTTGTAACACCGCTATAAATTTTCATTCTTTGAAATATCACAGTATTTAGTTGTACTGTATCTGTGTTCCTTTTGTATTGTTAAACTGCCGTTTTGTGATATTAACCGTCTCGTTAGTGGCGACAGAAAGACAGCTCAGGATCTTCTTTCTGGCGACAGAAAGACCAATCCAGGGTGGCATGAGTCGCTATCAATGTGAACATCTTATTCCAGTTTTCAACTTCGTACCTCTTTAAACAAGCTTTTTCATGTCTAACAAATATTGAAAGCAAACAGAAATCATACTCTTCCTGTCTAAGAAGAAATGCGAGTGTTCTTATCAAAAATCCGGAATTAAAAACATGCAAAAAAATAAACTAATCCAAATGTTACACCAAAAGCAAACTGCATTATATAGTATTGACTTCGGATGTAAACTTTATTCTGATATTTAAATAAACTTTCCATCTTGATTTGATATTTAAAAAAATTGATTAGATAATACAAAACAGGAAAAATCATTCAAATTTTTTTTTTAAATCTAACAATTGTAAATAACATTTTACAGATAAATTTTCTTGGCATTAATTTAGCAATCACTGAATTCTGCTTTCAGTTACCAACTTTTTATGGCTTCTAATGTTTCACCAGTAGAAGTTCCTCCAGATATGAAAAAATTATTTTTAGATTTTAGGAATAATCTCAGATTGGGAAACAGTAACTTAGGCAATTAAACTACTGTATTTTAACGAAAGTGAAGTGGCATTCTACAAATGACAGCTATAAAAAGTAGCCATTATTTTTCGTTAGTCATCTATATACACAAGTTAAGCAAATATTTTGATTTTAAACTTATCTTAAATATGCTTTTAATTGTCATTGTTACATCATAAGACCTACGCAACAATAATGTAAAGATAAACAGCTCTAAAAGCAGTTAGATATATATGAGCTTGTTTGCGAAAAACTTTTAACAAATAATCTGATAATCAGCAGATACATGAAAACTAAACAAGGATATAATTATACAGTATAAGTAGATGTGAAATTTTATTTATTAAGTTATTGAGTATATTTTAGACATGAAAAGAATGAAATTATATTTTATAGGAAAATGTTACACAGATATTGTTGTTAATATAATCATTGAAGTAATAGCTCATTCGAGATTAGGCCCAATCGCAGTTCATGAGCAAATAATTTTTACTTTTGAAAGGTTACAGATACCGACTTCACTTAAAATTAGTACAATAAGTAGTTCTTGCATTAAATTTGACTCATTAAATGAGTTATTTCCTGTATACCGAGAGGAAAAAAAAGTCAAAAGTGATTCTTAGAACTGAGATACCTGAGTTGAGAAATGAATGGTAAAATTAAGGATACAGTAATAAAATTAGATTTTTTGAATCTATTTTTCTAATATTTAAAAATTTGATATATTATGTTCATATATATATATATTCTCGAAAAACAGAATAAATAACACAGACATAATTTATTTTCTTAGAGATATACATAAAAACTTATGAAAAATTATGCAAAACAGAACAGAAAAAGTTCTGATTTTTAACATATCTCCATTAATTTTATTGTTTTATTTAACTATATATATTATTAATTCAATCTGAAGTGCTGCAAGTTAATGATGGCAAGCATAATTTTGCCAAAATTTGAGAATAGCATTATTTTTTGAACCGGATATTGTAACATATCCGAGTTTAGAACACACGTAAAATTCTGATTTCCAAATATAGTTCAACTATGCAACATAATTTCGCAGAAAAGGTATAACAAAAGTAGCGAGAGGACCAACAAATATAGTACCAGTTGTTTCTTTCTATTCGTATAAACGTTCCTATAAAAAATTTCAAAGAAACTGATAACAATCAATAGTTTAAATTTTTTTTTAATATAACGTATATAAAAATTTATACATATATATCATCTATTCACATAGTATACTGTATATTTTTTTTATAAATTCATTATCTTTTATAAATTATCTCGTAATTTTTATGTAAAATATGTAGAAAATATTTTATATAATTAATTTTAAAAAATGTTTTATATGGATAAATATTAATTATGTTTTTAAAAAAGTACATTTAAATTATAGTTTTGTTTTTATATATGAATGGTTTCTTTATCTTTATATGACTAATTCTACTATTGCAAATAAAATGTAGCTCAATGTTCTTAACGACTTCGAGGCAACGCGAAGTCGTTAAGAACATTGTAGTATATAGATGTGTGTCATGTAGTCCCACCGGAATTAGATTCATATCCGGAATCAGACCCTCCTATAGGAATTATTAGTTTCGTGTTTACCTTTTATGGTCAGCTTTATATAATACGTCCAGTATTAATCAATTTGGATTAAATAACCACAAAGTTTAACTTTATATATGGTATTTTTTTTTCTTTTTTTAACTGTTTACTAAGCTCGTTTTGAGTAAAATAAATATTGATAGAAGATATCTCGTAAGCAAATAATGATATTGTTATATAAAGAAACCGCAACTTATACAATTATTAACTTCCTGGAGGAAAAATTTGATATCTATGGTCATTTTATCCGATTTTATATAATTTCTAAATCATCATTCGCTTATATAACTTTTCTGCTCTTTCAGTTTGTTATATATATTTTTATCGTTTTTTATGCAGTTGGATACTAAAATATTTTATACTTTTGTAGGAATAACTGCCGAGTATTGATTTTTAAGAAAATCGTCTTGGAGAAAACAACTGTAGCGATGAAGTACAGAGTTCATTATTCGTCATAAAGAGCGACAAAAGATCAGCCTTCACCCACTCGATCGTCGATATGCTCCAGGCAATGAATGCCACCGTATAGAAGTCACGTTTCCGGACGATAACGTCACGAAACCGGTATTTCCTCGACGTCACTAATCTGCATAGAGAAAAAAGGAAATGACTTCAGGAGCATGAAATCACACATTTTTCGTTTTAGCACTGTTCCACCGTCAAGACTGCTGTATACCTACTCATGGAGGGACTATTGAAACTAATTTTCATCGTCGGACTAACTATAGAAACTTGTGTGTGTTTTAACATCGACACGAAGTTTCCCATCGTTTTTAATGGTGACAGAAATAGTTTTTTCGGTTTTTCTGTAGAACTTCTTCGAAACGATCAGGGAGAATGGTAAGTGCTTTTTTATATAATGCGATTTTTTTTTATAGACATATATCACCTTGCTCTCGTCGATAAATTCAATTAAACCGCATAAATTTGTTTAGAGAAAGCGCAATTCGAAAATATTCGAGAAAAAAAAATAAAAGGATAATTGCAGATAACTTATCTATAAAACAACCGATACACTGTCTACTTTTAGAACATTGAACTTGAACTAACTGGTAAGATTAAGTTTGATTACTCTGTCACATATTACATCGGTGATTACTGCGAATCCTTTAAACTGTGTGCACTTTTAATACTTCAAAAACAATCCATTTTCAATGCTAATCAGTTAAATTAATTTGTTGAACACACATACAGCTGTCGAACCGTAGTTCAACTGCATAGTACTACAGTCTAACAACTGAATACTACCGTAGAAACAACTATATAGTTCGATGATCGTATCGCATTACTGACCTCAGAATTTTTACTTTAAACAATCGATACTTACAGACTAAACTGTTTTGATTACAAAGTAATAATATTAGTTCTCGATTAATTAAAATAATTTATAACGTTATAGGAAATTGTTTATTATTGTTATTATTAGCAAACATAAAAATGAATAGGCGATTTTTATGGAGAAATTGCCTTTTCAGGAAATCCTGATAAAAAGTAAATGCGATCATGAGTTATTTTCATCAATCAACAACGGAAATAAGCTTTAATATAATCGAAATATTAGATCTGAAAGTAATTTTCTATGAAGGAGAGAATGATTCATAAACTGTTGCGTAATGATAATTGATTTTAAGTGGAAACTGGAAGGTTCGGGATTGCTCATTGACATTAAGTGAAGCAGGAAATCCACAAGTTGTAGGCCAGCACAATATGCATTTATTTAAACTTATTTTGCAGTCTCACTAGCATGTGAATAAATTCAATGAATCATCATTTTTCTTTTGCCATAAACATGCTTTTAAAGAATAACTTTTATGCTTTTGCTCACTGGATCGAATTGTAATCTTTATAAAGCATACCTCGCTCGTTTATTCGTCTTAGCATGCAAAACAGTACACACTTTTTTGTTGAAATAACTTATTTTGCACCGTATTAAAAAAAAGATCTATTGGATAATTTTCTTGTAAACATAATGTTGTTGCATGACTACTACCTAGGAAGTTTGCTTGCCGTCAGTTTAAGCAATATCCGTTCTTTCAAAAGTTGTAAAATGTACAGATAAAAAAATATTTTTGATTTCGCATTCAGTGATAAACTAGTTTAAAAACGATACGCAGAGAAGCGCTTTAACAGGCGGTTCGTCCAAATTTGTATCGAATATAATGCGCTTAAATAATAAAGTGAACGATAATTATGCTTTCTATTCATGTAAAAATGATTAAATCATCCCAATGCAGATCAGAATTTAATAGAAGATAGATTATGTTAAAAATAAATTCTTAAAAAGAACTCAAATTTTGTATCATATACCTGCCGATCAGCGATAGGGAGATCTTATCTAGAGCAGTGTTTCTTTACTTTAGTTAATGGACTTCCAAGATTCATCCATCCTGCTTGAGTGTTCAGTATAATTTATTCAATAATTAAAAAATTAACAATACTAAAATATTAATATATATATAAATTTTAAAAATTAATGTCATTAATTCGGGTGTAAATATCTATCCATATTATTTTGGACCTCTCATATGAAGAGCCTATTTATATAAAAAGCTGTATTAAGTAATTATATCGTTATCAAAAAAGATAGTCTAAAACAAAGAGATATGTGGATCATAAAACAAAAAATATACGTATTTAAAAATATTAATCTGTACCTGACGACAGCATCGGAATTCAATATTGAATCTACGAGAAAGTATAGTAATACTATAAAATCCCATAGACTTGATGATGACTTACGATGCTGTCGTCAAATATAGATATGCTAATAAAACAAACAAGCTTAGCAAACAGTTTTTTAAAAATTGAAATCATTAAAAATTACTTAATAGATCTATATATATATAGCGTATATATGATACGATGTTTTTAAAGTATCTAATTTAATATAAAAATTCTTTATTTTTGGGGTATCTGAAAATTGGAGGGCTCTAGACGTACGCAACTGGTCTATATGTACAGTATATTACATTCATAGTTCCATAAACAATTCTTTCAAGCATCGATGTTTTACAAAAACAATATCATAATAGCTTCTGTTCTTTCGTAGAAATTCTTTTAAAACGGCCATTTTTACCCATCAAAATACGGAGAATTTAGATCGTTTAACTAAAAACATTCTGTGTCGTTGTTTTTGCTTCATCTGTCAAATTTCGTTATTTGAAGAATGGCCAACCTATACGATAAAAGAGAACTTGAGTCACACTGGGTAATGCATAAATGATTTTATCAGTACAATCCCTATCATCAGTAACATGTTGTTTGTTAGCATAAGAGTACGGTGCTTACGAAAAAGTCTCAGCATTCCATACTTGCACTTAATCCTAAAAATTTTCACTCTAGTGCTAAATACTATCTGCTTACAGGTAATCCTCGATTTACAAAGCCTCAAATTACGAAATTTGTATCTTTATAGATTTTGTTACTGTTATACACGGTTTACTTGAATTTCTACGCGTTTCTATTAAGCGAAAACATTCATCAGCGAGGCTGTAGCGTATCTTGTCACAAAGGAGTTTCGACCAAGGATTTTTTTGCGAATTTATCGTTGTATGAACTTTTTCATTTGCAAAATATTTAATTACAGTATAAACTCATTTTTGTGTGTATTTGTGTCAAAAATTAATATAATTGGCTAGTTTATAGAAATTTTTTTCAGCTTTGTATTATATCTCATTACATTCTATAGTAATTTATCTCAAATTACGAAGTTTTGAATTACGAACTAATATGGCGGAACCTAACCTTGGCGTAAATCGAAGGTCACCTTCATTCTACTGTTATCGACCACACGTTGCTATTATACAAAACAATAATAAGATTACTTTAAATGCTCAAAGAATTGTAGATTTTATGTGTGTATCATCATCAAATATATGAATTAAATGAGTAACTCTATAAGGAATTTTCCAATATTTATTGTATGCCCATGAACTAGGATTAGATTTATTGTCGGAAATGCTCAAAATATTATAAATACAATATAGATAAAATGAATTTAGATAAGCGTGGTTTGTCTCTTGAGACGATAATGTTTAAAAATCGATGATAACCAATTAAGATAAGGACTTCCGTTGATTTTAAAGCAAAAATCGATTTTAAAAGTATAAAATTAATCGCGTCAATTCTTAGATATCTAATATGCTTTGCAAACGTTTTAAATCTTAAAATTTTTTATATTTTTCATCTCAAGTTAAAATAGAATATTTGTTACGAATATTGTAAAATTTCATATTGTTTGTCCGATGATTTCATTTTTAACGTCAAAATATGAATAATAATCGATTTTGTCATATCCTGTTTTTCAAATTTTGTGAAGTATTTGTGTCAATAGGCTATTCAAAAGCAAATTTTACAAATGTATACAGAAAAGCAAAAATTTTTATTATTTGTAACTTTTGTTAATACTCTTCCTGTAAAAAGAATTAATTATAAATCGAAACTCATTATATAAAGCAATTATTTAACATACTGAACCATCTGTTATGAAATTATGTACGGTCATACCTCACCTTATATTATTTTTTCCAAGACTCGCGATTTAAGTCGAAAAACGATATAAATCGAATAAACCCTTTTAAAAACTACTAGACTCCCTATAAATAACCTTGTAACGTTGCTAATAACATTTTTAAGCTTTTTAAATAATTCTGTAAATCTCAATAACCAGCTCATACCCGGATTGGACGAATGGTCTTTTGTACGCAGCGTAGAAAGTTGAACAAGAGTGAACTTCGACGTAAAAAGGCAGCGTCTAGCAATATTAGCGAAAGTGACATCAGCATCAATATATCAACGTATTATTATCGCGTTTTACACCTGTGAGACCCAGTCTTTAGTAGATTTTTATTTTTCCTATTAAGAAAAAACACCAACGTCAAGTCTAAAACGACTTAACTAGAGGTATGACTGTACAATATTTTAGAAGTGTATATCGATACAAATATTTTTAGATGGTGTCAGAAATGAAGAGTAATAATTTGCTGGATGCCAACGTTCTCGAAAATTTATTTTTGAGAATGTTGGCATAATAACTATTTGAAAAGGAAGCTTCATATATATATATATTTATTATTTTTTTTTCTTATTCTAAAAATAAAATAGAGTACAGTCGGCCCTTCACATTCGTGGGAGTTAGGAGAACAGGATCCCTGCAAAAATGGAAAAATCGCGAATATCTCTAGGCCTCCGAAACCTGTTGATCATATTGAACACAAAAATGTAAAATAAATTAATACCGTATTACATCGAATTTAAGCCGCAATAGGATTTTAAAATTGAAAAATCGGAAAAAAATGATTTTATAATAGGTATTCACTTCAAATTTAAGCCGCACCCATACTTTACGACTTAAAAATTCGAATAAAAAGTGCGGCTTATATTCGATATAATATGGTAATATATATATTTTATGTATTTATGACTTATTAAATATTTTTTTGTTTTCTTTGCATTTTCTAGTCTACTCGTGCCGTCTGTAATTTTCCACAATAGACAGTAAATCTCGATATAATATGGTAATATATATATTTTATGTATTTATGACTTATTAAATATTTTTTTAGTTTTCTTTGCATTTTCTAGTCTACTCAAAGCACGTCTGTAATTTTCCACAATAGACAATAATTCTCAAAAAAAATTTGCGAAAGTTAAACCCGCGAATATGAGCCTAATGTACTTATATAATTCTTATATAATACAGTACACGACACTTTCAGATTCCATTAGTCAACTGGCTGATGAATCTCATGTTAGAATCAGTTGTAGAGTTAAAGATGGGATGAAAGGCTGGGCCCAGACGTCTCTGAAAAATATGGAAGTGTAGAACATGGGATTGATCTCCGACATCTCCCAAATAGTTTCCACAATATGCGTATATATTCCTTCACTTGTTTCAGAATTTCTTATCTCCTACATCTCCCAAATAGTTTCCACAATATGCGTATATATTCCTTCACTTGTTTCAGAATTTCTTTATATCTCCTATCCTTCGCCTCCTTACGATTTTGAGTGTTAGTTTTCGGTCTGGACACTCAAAATCGTAATAAAGGTGGCACGAGCGCGATATTCACCCCGTGCGCCAAACAAACTTTCAATTTAGCAAACGTTTTTGAAGGCGTAAAAATGTAATTGTCCTGTTTTTGGGGCGTAAAAATGCTTATTCCCGTTTTTATGGTTTTATGGTTACATCCCGGTTTTAGGATGTAAAATGTGTTTGCCCAGTTTTTGAGGAATAAAAAATATATATGTCCCGGACACAGTGGTTACCTACTTGTTAATATCCAGCCGACTGAAAAAAGTTGTAAAACAATTTGAAAAAGCAGTTTATATTTTATCATACTTTAGATTCTGTTACATCAGGGATGCATAGACCGCGGCCCTCCGTTGATTTATTGGCGGTCTGCCTCACCATGTGTTATTTTAACAAGTCACACAATCAACGAAATATTTTTAGTTAATGCATTTTCAAATAATATATTCTGATGAGAAATTATTATTACAGTGGTTATTAATGTTTTTAAGCAATAAGAAAAAAATAATCAATATTTGTAATAATAAACATTTTTTTTTATTTTTACTGTATTTATGTGCGTGAAATAGGTAATTAAAAAAAATTGTATATGCAGCACAAAATAGCACTGCCGCTCAACTAATGAAATTTTAGAATTAATTTTGCGTTTGACTACTACAAATGTAGAACCTAATATAAAAAAATTGTTAAATCAATGCAATACCACGCATCCAATCAAAAATTCTTTGTTTACTTTTGATTACGTTTCTTTGTAACATGTAATTAAAATCATATAATATATTATAATATATAACTTTCGTGTTTTTTTTGGTTGCCCTCCTATAAGTCATAGTGAATCTATGCGGCTCTTAGACTTAACAAGTCTGTGCATCCGTGCGTTACATTGTTTTGGATATTATTTCACTGCCAGTTGCCACAATGCATTAAATTGAATAATCAATTTATTTACTATAAAAGTTTTATTTGATAAAATCGATTTCCTTAAAAAAAGTATCATTGAATTGTTGAACATTTTAATATTTAAAATGATGATTTTTCTTATTTATTTTCAGGGCGTTAATTTCTGCACCGAAAGGGAATATTTCTTCTTCCAAGATTCATGAACCGGGAGTTCTATACAAATGCCATATTACCAAAGAGACTTGCGAAGAAGTTACTTTAGATGTTTTACGTAAATATTCTATCTTTTGAATTTAAAATTTTATTTTTAATTAATTTTCAATATTAGATAATCCAATATTTCTCAATGCGATCCACGGCCGTTTATCCAGTAGTAATTTCAGAGAAAAAAGCAATGAATTTTGTTCAAATATATTCCATAAATTTACATGTAATTAATTATGATTTTCTCAGCAATTTCATTACATTCAGAAATAATCATTATGGTCAGGGTCGTGCCGAAGGTGAGGTGAACGAGGTTCTTACCTTAGGTTGAATCTGACAAGGGCAACAAAAGAAAGATTAAATAATTGCTAACATTTTCAATTTTATATTTTAATTAATGTTTGCAGTTTTTGCAATTATTTATCAAAACAATTAGGTCATTCTAATCAAGTGGCCTAATTTTGAAGAATTTCAAGATTAAACACTGAAAATTATTCTTGTAGTTCAAAATCTCTTTCCAACGGTAGCAGAAAAAAAAATTTAATTTAATTTGTCAAACACTAAGAATTTGTTTTCAAACATTGGTCAAATTTGATCAATGACCTTGTGACTTTTGATGATAAATTTTTTTGATTTAGCATAAAAAACTGAACAAGCTAACAAAGATTCAGAATGCTAGGTATTATGGTTATGCAACAATCACATTTGAAACTGAAAATTATTCGTGATTCAATTGGCATTATTGTCCCTCCACGAAAGCCGCACCTAGCTAAGGTTGGATGAGTCCAAACGCGAAAGGGAGAGTTGCAGTCGGTATAATGATGGTATAAAAATTATTGAATTAATATTATATTAAGTTTCAACGTCGCAACTAATCATTTAGCATTCGACATTACAATAAACTTCCATTAACTTCAGTTATCTTGCGTTTGAAAACGTCAATGTACGAAGTTGTCATCCTATTTTGTCACTGGACTCGTTCAGTTAGTGCACGCGTACTTGCGTCGATGGTCGCGGCTAAGCTGGACTTACAGTACACAGATGATCTTCACAAGAAATGTTTGGTGTCTGAACCACACCATTTCTTGAACTGAAATTTTGCACAGCTTTCTCTGAAACCTGCATGCATATTCACACCAAATTTCAGCAAAATTGAAGAGAGCAGATAGCCTAGGTCACTTCACATGAAATGATCTAATAGTTTATTTATATAATTTTTTTCTATATAGGAGGCACAATTTTTCATTTTTGCCTCATGTACTAAAATGTCTCAGCACAGTCCCTGAATGTTAAGCTTAACTGTCTTATGTGCCTCATGCTTCAAGTTGATCTAAAGAAAAACCATCGTTGAGAAAAACAAAACAAAAAATAATATTTTATTTTTATGGTTTATTGTTAGTATACAAATAAATTATTTATAGATGTATTTGTTTAATTATTATTCTATCCAATTTAAAACTATTTTTATCATTAAAATACTTTTAATGAATCATTGCATCTCATTTATTTAAAATTGGTAGTCGTAGTGCATTTACTGTTCATTAAATAGGCTGCGAATCTGTGAAAGTTTTAGAAACATTTCAATAATCGGTATTTTATCTCGCTAAGATACTAAGCTGAATAAATAATAAATTTAAATAATCGATTATCACATCTTTTCCTTCCAACCATGCCATTATCTTAAGTATAATTTTTTTTTTTTTTTAATTCAAATTGAAAATAGAAATGTTAAATAAATTCAAATACGCATTCTTTATGTAAAATTATTCAGGACACAGAGCTGATTGCATGAAATATTCGAAATTAAAATTTATGGGGCTCCGTATAAGCCGCCATTAAAAAAGTTTACTTTTCAGCATTCATAGTTTCTATCTGCAGTTGGTTGTTGTTATTATTGTTTAACAATGTATTGGTTATTTTATATATCAAATAATAATAATGTAGTCGAAATAGGGCATTAAGGATATTTTTGAAAGTCAAAACATAAACATGTAATCATTTATTTAAAATTAAATTATCTAACTTCGAATTTTGTATTGCTGGATTCTGCAATTGCTATAAAAGATTTAGCATCAGTTGCTGAAGAAGATTCCGCGCCAGTTGGAATTGAAACTTTTTTCTTTCTTTTTAATACAGTCATGCCCCGAGTTATGGCATCTCGACTTATGGCGCTTCGGACTTATGTGCATTTTGAATTGCCACAGTGGCAGGAACTTAAAATTTTTGGCCCCCCGCAAAATATTCGGGTACCTATCACAAAAAAAAAATACAGTTAGGACTTATGTGCATTTTGAATTGCCACAGTGGCAGGAACTTAAAATTTTTGGCCCCCCACAAAATATTCGGGTACCTATCACAAAAAAAAATAAATAAATTTTCGTCTAGATATTTTTATTAAAAATAACAAAAAAAAGAACAAAATTGCGTCATTTAAAACACAATTGAAAATTATCAAAAGAAAATATATTTAAAATTCTTTCTTCTGGATTTTAAATTTGCAAAATCTCTAATCACATCTTTTATTTCCATACTTTTTGATTATAGTTCCTACTCTCACATTGCTCTGATTCAATGAATGCTTCACTCTTTTCATGGTGCATTTCATTTTTATTTTATTATATTGTTAATTTAAAAATGGAGTAAATAATGTACAGACAAAGAGGATTGGGCCCCCCGTTGCGGGGTCCGGCGCATTGTAGTTCTACTACTTTATTATATTGTTAATTTAAAAATGGAGTAAATAATGTACAGACAAAGAGGATTGGGCTCCCCGTTGCGGGGTCCGGCGCATTGTAGTTCTACCACTGGCAGTAGACTAAAATATGTTCGATCAGTCTTCATTTAAATTATAGATGTGGTCAGTGGCTATCAGAGAGGGAAACAATCTATGACACCAAACGTCCTAAAATTGTAACAGTGTAAAATCGTGAGGCCCAGGGTAGCCACCTTGGGCCTCATGATTTTAGAGGCTTCAGTTTACTCAATATGTTAGAAAAAATATATTTGCATATTTTTATACTGTTCGAGCTTCATTATGGTCAAATTTGAAGTTCTTTATCAATGTTTTCACTTTTCTTATATACCTACCCCTGTATATTTGTCAATTTTGTCTTTTTTTTTTTGAAAGGTCTCAGAAATATTAGTTGCCTCACATTTTCTCTGAAAGTGTCCCTGAGAGCGGTGTTATTGACACTGTGCCCGTGTAATCTGCTAGTGATGTGTTAAAAATTTTTCTTTCTTCAGGATTCAATTTTAAACTAATGAATGCAAATCTTATTTGCAATCAAATTCTTTGGCAGATCACTCGGTGACCCATTTGTCATTGGTTACCGACCCCTGGTTTAGAACCTAAAGTGACATAACTCTGGGGTATGTATACCTGTGCCATAGTTTAGAGGTTGAAATCTAAACTATTAAAGTTTTTTTTACAATACAGTATTAGATCAATATTTGCTATTCAATTTTTACTAAATTTAAATTGAAATTTAATCAAAGTCATTAATTTTAACAAAATTATAAATTTCACTTTTTAATAATAAAATTAATTTATTTTGAAAAGATTAAATACTTGATTTCATTCTATACAAAACTAAGTTTCAGTTCTATTTTAGATAATGAAGCTAAGCTGAATTTAAGAAATTTTTCTTATAAAGAAGTGAGGGATGATATGATGCTGGGTATAAGTTTGGCTATTCAATCTGGAGATGAAAATATTGTGGTATGATTTTTTAAATTATATTGAAAAAAAATTGTAATTCATTAATAAAAAATTAAATATTTTGCATAGAATGTTTCCTAGATTCTTTAATAATAACTTATTACATTGAAAAATTAGAGTCACTTCCTTGAATAACTTAATAAATTTAACATAGATGTCATAAAACACCTAACAAATGAATATAGAAATATTGGAGAAGTTGGGGGAAGTTTGGAAGCTTTTTATAATTTAGTATATTCTATAATTCTAACAACTGAATGAAACTTAATTAATAATCAGCATCTATATTTTTTTATTTATTTTGTCTATATAGTATAAGTTATAATAATTGTTGAATTGTACATCACAGAAGTATTGTAATAATAGTAATTAAACATGCATCCAATAATGTTAGCCAATTAGAAATGTCATAACTGAAAAGTATAAGAATGAACCATCCTTTTCATAAGACTTTATATATATCAAATATAATTATTGTGATATATATAAATTCAATAAAAAATTTCAAAAGCTGATAATGATAACAACATGCTCCGAGAACTATATGAAGGAATTGAGAATTTTTTACAAAGGGGTATGTGTTTCAATAACATATTATACAATATTGTTTTTTAACATGTTCACTCATTAATTTAATTTTATGCCAGAGAATTAGTGTTTGTAATTAAATTACATTGATTTGGATAAGAGGCAATGCTGTATTCTATTTGTATTTAAAAAATAAATTGCATTTTAATATGACCAAGTATATAAGAAAACACATTAATTCTTATTCTATAATGAATTTTTATTTGATTTTTTTATATTTAATAAATATTTAAAAATTCTAAAAATAATGTCGATTTTCATTTAACATTGGAGTTAGGTTCCTGAAAATCATGATGTTAACTGAAACTAAAAATTTGATTGATCTAGCGCACAAATTTTCTGAGGAGTGGGTTTCTAATTTGATCCTGAGTCCTTTGAAAGAAAAGCCAAAGCATTTACACTTAATCAATCTGGTTAAATATCCTGTGTGCAATATATTTAATCAATATATTGTTTACTTGAATTAATGCAAATATAAAATATTGTTATCTTGTTTTCTATAATTATAAGTTTCTATCTCATTTTCTTCCTATTATGAAGGAAAATGTAAGAAAAAAAGTTTTATATCATCTTATTGCTTTCAAATTTTTAATTTTTAATTAATTAATTAAATTTTTTTCTGGCAACATAATAGTAAAACAATGTTAAGTGATGCAACATAAAATGAGAACCCACTGTATATGATCATTTAGAATAATTAACATTTTAAAATTTTTATGATCTAATTTTTGAATAAATATTTTAAAATGATTTCTTAGATTAATCATATGACAATCCCTTTTGGTTAATGAAAATAGAAATTCCTGATTGATTAAAAGAAATTATTCATAGTTTCCTATATTCATACTTATCTCAGCTTATTTTATTTTCTTACACAAAGATAAGTATTGTGCAAGGAATTTATAATAATTTTTTTTTTCTTTTCACTAATATCTAATGGTTTATTTTCATTAAAACATATAATTGCAATAAGATAACTTTGATACAATTTAAATAAAAAATTCAATATTTAATGCATGATAATTTAATATAAATCAATAAATAATATATTTGCACTTTTAATAAATTTTATATTAGTATTATTTTTTTGCAGACTTGTGGACATCTTTGGAAGAATGCATTTTTTGAAAAACTGTATTTTTCAAATGGAGCTTGTTATTATTTAAATAATGACTTAAATCATGTAAAGAAATTATTACCTCTTGTTGAAAAATGTAAGTAAACATCTTTAAATCAAAATAAATTTATTGTAGTGCTTTCGACCTCTGGATCCTCTTCAGCAATACAGGTAGGTCTCGATTAGTGCGAGTTCGATTAATGTGATATTTGATTAGTGCGACTTATAAAAATGATACTTTTTTTCAGTTAGTGCGAGCAAATATTCGATTAATGCGAGTTGTAAGCATAGATTCAGTTAGTGCGAGCAAATATTCGATTAATGCGAGTTGTAAGCATAGACAAGTCTTATGAACAAATCTCCATAATGCGAGTTGTAAGCATAGACCAGTTTTACTAACAAAGGTCCATTTTAATGCAAGTTGTAAGCATAGATCAGTCTTACTAACAAAGGTCCATCCCATTTTATGATGTCAATTAACAAATTAATGTTAATTTTCGGTTAGTAAAACCAGATGAAGAGCAGTCCAAGAATAGACACTTGGCTTTAAGCAGTGAAACACCAGAAAGATGGGCTTTTTTCTATTAGCTATTTAACATTATTATTATTCAGCTTTGTTATCGTATACATA
>AYEL01059925.1:0-17220 GCA_000484575.1 Olivierus martensii | reverse complement strand
CTCAGGCAGAACTCTGGAATTTGCAGAGTC
Source organism: Olivierus martensii (assembly GCA_000484575.1). Taxonomy (NCBI): domain Eukaryota; kingdom Metazoa; phylum Arthropoda; class Arachnida; order Scorpiones; family Buthidae; genus Olivierus; species Olivierus martensii. The sequence goes on along the minus strand of AYEL01059925.1, from coordinate 17,190 downwards.
GCTAACCGTTAGATTTAGCTGATAAGTAGATAGTATTACATTCGTTCTAATCCACAACTTTGCAACATAATCAAGCAGAACTCTGGAATTTGCAGAGTCGCTAACCGTTAGGTTTAGCTGATAAGTAGATAGTATTACATTCGTTCTAATCCACGACTTTGCAACATAATCAACCTGCCATTTTCATAATTCATATCTTTTGAGAATTTCAGGAAAATCCCATTCTTGGGTAAATATAGTTCTGTTGAAAACTATAGGTAGTTATGATCATGCTCAATATATAATGGAAGGTTTTTATTTGATAACATCCTTACAACTTCAAGTTTGTGTTACAAAAATTGTTGTGTACATGTGTCATTGTCCAGCACCAGGGAGAAAAGTTGCCTTTTCATTTTATTTTTGTGCACAGTCTATCAGTGCAGATACTCCAATAGTCACCATCATCTGCCAGGGAAGAGTTGGTTGTGAATTCAGTCCTTCACAAAACACTTCCCAAGTATTAGAGATATGAGGAGTTAGAGATTACGAGGGTTGAACCAAATGAATGACCAAAGTGGGTAATAGCTGTCTGGAAAACTGGCAGATGTCAGGTCAACAGTTAGAGTTTTGAATGAGGGTAGCATCACATTGGGAGCTCTGTGATCAGAAGAGGTGATTTCAACAAGGCTTGGGAGGAACTGTTGTCAGACTCACAGAAAGTTATTTTATGAAAGCTGTGAAGAGAGAGTCAATCACAAATTTGGTTCCCTACTGTAAACATTGTTTACTTTTGATAATCAATTGAAAGTCATCAATATAAAAGAAAAAAGTATAAAATCTAATAAATTTTATTTAGTGTTTTCAGAGTGTATATTTTTATCATAATTGTTTGATAAATCTTCATATTGTACTTCTTGATGGAAAATCACTATAACAAAATAAACATAGTAAATAATCCTAAACTAGCAAAATTTTATCCCTAGTGAACTATTTTAGAATTAAATAAGCCAATTTAATAACTATTTATTAATTATGCTATGGTGCCACTATCTATTGGATTAATAATTATTTATTTAAATTTAGGCTAAGGTGGCACCATCTCTTATTTAATGATCTTATATCATTAAATAAGAGATAGTGCCAGAGATGGTGGAGAATGATTTTAGCACAAATTTAAATAAATAATTATTAATTCAATAGATGATGGGCACCATAGCATAATTAATAAATTATTATTAAATTTGCAGTTCAATTCTAAAATAGGGATAAAATTTTGCTAGTTTAGGATTATTTGGTTAACAATCCCTAGTTAGGTTTCTTAAGTAAAAACTTAACTAGGAATTAGGTATATAAATAGCACTAATCAGGAGAAAGATTATTATTATTGTTATTAATTATTATTATTATCATCATCATCATCATCATCATATTATTATTATTATTATTATTATTATTATTATTATTATTATTATTTGCCCCAAAATTTTCTGAGACAATCCCACTTTTTAGATTTTCCAATATTTTAAAAATCATTTCATTTTTAGGTCTGTTATTTTTTGAAACTGCTGCACAAAATTGGCTATGTAGCTGCATTTGGCAACAATTTTCAAAATACAGATTCAAAATATATGTCAAGTCTGTAACAATATACACCAATAATATTGTTTAGTGTTCAAATTCTATAGTTTTAACTCAATACAGGATGAATTTCATGTATGATGATTAAATTTTGAAAATGTATTATTGTATTGATATTACTGGTTAATGAAACAGTGAATAATAGTGTGTGTGAATAATATATGTCAATAAATATATAAATACAAAAATAAAACATATTAAAATTATTTTTTGTTGAATTTTTTTCTATCTCATACATCAGATTGCCATGAATAGGAAAAGATTAACTTATATTACTTCACTAAAACCGTAGATATTCTGCAACTAATCAGAGTAAAGAGGAAAAACCAAGCATTAAGCAGAAATAAAGGTTTATTTCTGCTTAGTGCATGGTTTCCTCTTATATTATTTCAGCCTGATGTAAAAAAAATTTTATCCTTATTAGTGCTGTTTATTTCATTGTATATGTTACAGGACAAACCTGAATTCAGGAAATACTAGAATTTCCTAGTCAAAATAAGAACATCCTAACGCTTGTCAGATGTTCTAGTATTTCCTAGGCCGAACTCAAAATGCCGAACATTTCTTATTCAAAGTCTGGAATTTCTAGTTTTTCCTAGTGAAAACCCAAAATGGCAAACAGTTAAAGCAAAAGTCTTCATTTCTCACATATTTGCACTCAGAGTTCAATATTTTCCAGCAGAAATTCCTTTCTTTACAGAATATCTGCCAGGATAAATAAATCTCATGGAGAAAGGCTGCAATTTGTGCCAGTGGAAGTACACAGGACTAAACCCGCTTTCAATGAAAAAGCATTGTGTATGTAAATTATGTTTGTGCAAAAAGAATAACATTTTGTGTAATTCTAATGCTAGAAAAGCCTACTTTGCAAAAATAAATGAGATACGTAGCTGTGTTTTCAACTTTTAAAATTTTTTACTTGATGTTGAACTTTCTAATATAAAAATATTAAAATATTTGTCCATAAAAATAAAAAATTGGCAATTTCAGTTCTTTAAAGTCTATAGTTAGCTATGTTTTCAATTTCTTATTTCATTTTCTCTACAGAAAATAATAATGAAATTATTATTTCTGTCAAGTAATAAAAATATGCATTATGTTCATTATGATAATGTTTTTAATCAATTCATGTTTTTAAACACCTAATCAACAATTTTTGTATTCACGTATTACCGTAAACAAAAATAAAAGTAGGTATCTCTTATTTATTTTTGCAAAGTAGGTTCTTCTAGCATTAGAATTACAGAAAATGTTATTCTCTTCCTCCATGAGATTTATTTATCCTGGCAGATATTCTGTAAAGAAAGAATTTTCTGCTGGAAAATATCGAATTCTGAGCGCGAATACGTGAGAAATGAAGACTTTTACTTTAACTGTTTGCCACTTAGGGTTTTGATTAGGGAAAACTAGAAATTCCGGACTTTGAATAAGAAATGTTCGGCATTTCGAGTTTGGTCTAGGAAATACTAGAACGTCCGACAAGCGTTAGGACGTTCTCATTTTGACTAGGAAATTCTAGTATTTCCTGAATTCAGATTTGTCCTGTAACATATATATTAATAAATTCCAAAATTATAAAATTTTTTTAACTATTTTTATTTCACTGATTTTAAAATTAAGTTGTAAAATATTGTATAATTTTTTTACAATTAGAAATAGGGGAAAATTATACAAATATTTTTAAAACTTAATTTGAATTTATTAATAGTTAAGATTTATTATATCATAAAACTGCATAAAAAAACATAATATTGAATAATACATGAATATACATGATCTTAATAGAAATTATATGTTTATTCATGAAAACATTCTATTAGTGTTATTAAAAAACATAAATAAATAAAACTTTTAACTGTATTTTAATAAACTAACCTGTAGAATACTACCATCATGACAACCAACAAGAATATTATTATTGTTGAGCCAGCAATGGCATGTTGGAACTACCTGATGTTTTCCATAAATATGATTGAAAAAATCTCTAATCATATTATCTGGCATTCCAGTACTAGCAGAAAGAGGTACTTCAGCTAAAGTTTTAATGAGCATATTCTTTGAATATATATTGTCAGTGTTTAGAAATAAATTTAATTTTGGAATATCATTATCAGTTGTATAAAAAGGCACTTTGGTTTCACCTTCCACAGGTAAAATACAAGAACTGAAAAAGAATTACATAAATTCAACTTTTTATCTATTAAAAGAAAGTCATATTTTGAGAATGTCATATGCAAAATATGCACTGTCCTTTGATTACAGGATGATTTGGAAAGTTGGGGAAAAATTGAAGGAGCATGCAGAAGAGGCAATTCTAAGCAAAAGTTCTTAGAGTCAGTTTTGATTAGGGGCTTAAAGTTGGGGAAAAATTGAAGGAGCATGCAGAAGAGGCAATTCTAAGCAAAAGTTCTTAGGGTCAGTTTTGATTTGGGGCTTTAGCACCTGAAAGTTTTGTGACATCATTTACTCTAGGTGTTAAAATGTGTGTAAAATGCCAAAATTAAGCCAAGCCACAATCATTTTTAAACCAGTATTACAACCAATGGTGCTGAGTAAAATCCCGGGCCCCAGTACGAACCAGGTTTTGGGCCCATATATATATATAATAAATTCTTATTATTAGGAAGCGGCCTGGGCCCTTCAATCTTCTATGGGTGCAGGGAATTTGTCCCCTCTTCCCCGGCCTCTCGGCACCCCTGACTACAACTGATAACAAATCAATGAAATACTTTTAGGGTTGGCAATAATTATTATTCAAAGGTTACATCATCATGGATATAATCATATAGAGCCTATACACAATTTTGCAAAAGTTGTTCGAACTGCCAGCCATCACATTCAATGCAAACATAGCATCACTGAATGAAACTCTGGGCACTCTCTCAAAAATTCCCAGCATTCCATGTACTATGTCAGATGCTATGCACCACACCACATCAGATACATCATAAAACTTTCAGGTATTATATCTTTTTAATGAAACCTCAAATCAAAAAATGACCCTAAAAACTTTTGCTTATAATTGCCTCTTCTACATGCTCTTTCAATTTTTCCCCGACCTTTTGAATCACTCTGTATATCTAAGCATAAAAACAGTTTTATATTTTTACATTTTTAAGTCCATAAATTTAAAGGAAATAATTAAATTTTAAAACATTCAAAATATGTTTATAAAGACGTAACATAGTATTATTAATCTAACAAGAACAGCACTAAACGGCAATAAAGACAAAGAATATATTATTGTGAGGTCCTGAACTATCTGGGATTCTCACATCAGTTTCTGACACCAGAAGCAATTTTTGTGTAATGCTCCAGCACTTTAAATGAGAAGATGTGTGGGTTTGGTGGTCTGAGATCAATGCTCTTTCAATTTTTCCCCGACCTTTTGAATCACTCTGTATATCTAAGCATAAAAACAACTTTATATTTTTACATTTTTAAGTCCATAAATTTAAAGGAAATAACTAAATTTTAAAACATTCAAAATATGTTTATAAAGATGTAACATAGTATTATTAATCTAACAAGAACAGCACTAAACGGCAGTAAAGACAAAGAATACTTTATTGTGAGGTTCTGAACTACCTGGGATTCTCACATCAGTTTCTGACACCAGAAGCAGTTTTTGTGTAATGCTCCAGCACTTTAAATGAGAAGATGTGCGGGTTTGGTGGTCTGAGATCCGGAAATAGGAGGGAGATATTTGAAGAATAACAGACACTATATCCTTTCCTTAACAAAACAAACAAGTGTTTATTGAACAAAGACGGAGAAAAAAGTATACTAAAAGGAAACGAGACAGTCAAATTTAGATGCATATCAAACTAAAAAGGGGAGGAGAGAGAATGCCAAAAAGTCGGTATATCACAGCCCATGGAAGATGTTTATTGAACAAAGACGGAGAAAAAAGTATACTAAAAGGAAACGAGACAGTCAAATTTATGCATATCAAACTAAAAAGGGGAGGAGAGAGAATGCCAAAAACTCGGTATATCACAGCCCATGGAAGACTTACCTGGAGAGACTTCTGTCCTTGCTCTCTTGCCTATCTTCTCCCCAAATCTGGGACCTTCTTTGACTATCCATTGGTTCTCTTAGTCCGGTTTTTCTCTACCGGTTTGTTCTTACAGTACTTGTCAATTAATTCTCCCCGCTCCAATTGGGCATTGTATTTATACCTGACGGAGGAATTTTTACAGGAGTATCAGCTGGTCTCAGATCACAGATTTACCTGGAGAGACTTCTGTCCTTGCTCTCTTGCCTATCTTCTCCCCAAATCTGGGTTCTTGCCTAGCTTCTACCCAAATCTGGGACCTTCTCTTTGACTATCCATTGGTTCTCTTAGTCCGGTTTTTCTCTACCGGTTTGTTCTTACAGTACTTGTCAATTAATTCTCCCTGCTCCAGTTGGGAATTGTATTTATACCTGACGGAGGAATTTTTACAGAGTATCAGCTGGTCTCAGATCGGGGTGGTCTTTCCTTTGATTTTCCCTGGCAAGCAATGACTTAAGAGCATTGACAAGAAGTTCTCTCCATAGGTAATGCTTGGTGAATTCATTATATTAATACAGTATACCAATGTTCTATTTTAATTTCTTTCTACAGGAAAACTATGAAGAGTTGTTTTCTGTTGAATTTATCATACTAAGGATAATTAATTAAATTCTTTCTTATTGTGTAACATAAGTGACAAAAATACAATAATCAAATAAATCATCATAAGAAAATACTGCACTTTAATTTATTTTAAAAATATTATCTAGAAACTTCATAATATTCTAACAATCCAACTTAATTTTTGATTAAATCTAATTTCTAATCATCATCTTTTACAAATATGTGATTAATACTTACTATTTATTCATCAAAAATTCACTAGCATATTGTTCAACTTCAAAGAATATTACATTTTCTGGATAAGTCATGCAGAGTTTTTTATAGGTTGATGGACTGATTGAAACTTGCACAGGTAGAAGTTTTTTAGACAAAATTTGAGATGGTAAATGATTTTCTACACTACATAATATTTCTTGAGTAGTCCATCTCCTAAAATAAAAAAATTTAGCAATAATTTTTAATATATTTATAGTAAACAGTTAATATAAAAATTCAATAAAACATAAAATTTACCATAATGTAAGTTTAAAGTCTGGAACACTTCCAAGAGAAACTAGGTATTCATTTAAAACAAATGATAAATATAAATATTCCAGTTGAGTTCCACCTAAAACATATATTTAAAAATATATAATCATTTTTATTACAAGCAGATAAACTGGTTTTAACTGATTTACCTTGTAGCATTTTAATAACTCTTAAAGATGTACTTTCCATAATATATATTTTTGGCATTGTAGTCAATTCGGATACTGCTATAACATTCAAATGAGCATCCGCAGTAAGAATTCCAATACCTTCTCCAGGAAAAAAATAATCCATTTGTGTACCATTTTTTGTATTTAAGAATTTAATAAATGATCCACATGGGAAACAGATTTTGTCTTCACTAACAAAGGAAGGAATTCCACTACATCCTCTTTGGACCCAGCTAAAAAATAGAAAATATTATTAAAATGAAAAAAATCTGAATAATTTCCTAAATTTTTGTATTGTAATTGCTTTTTATAATATAATAAATTTATATATCTCACACATACTGTGCTTTATACTTTATATAAATGTAAAATTTATATAAAGTTTTATAAAGTTAAATTTGAAAATAAAATATTGTAGTTTAATATTTTATTATAATAAAAATTGGAATTGGATGCTCTTAATAAGAATTTTTATGAATAGTATAAGCACAGTAGACAGTGATATTAAATTAACACAAATAAATTCATACTTTATAGTAGTAAGCAGCATAAATACGTGTGCTCTTGAATTACAAACTTAATTTTTAGTTTGTCTCCAAAAGTAGTGAAATTATTAAATATAGTGCATTTTCTAATTAATTTCACAACTACACCAATTAGAAGTTTTTTATTTCACAGATTTGAATGAAAAGTTCAGATTATAAAATAAGGATTTTTTGATACAATCACTGTCATCTTGAAATAATGTTGTAATATGTTAACTATCTGTATAGTTTTATTTACAGATAGTATACAGATAGTTTTATATAGTGTTATTGCTTGTGGCAGCAGAAAACTTAGAATCATCCTGAATACAGGTAAAATAAAAGGCACTTTCCTGCAATTTTATATAACAATGTATTTAAAAAGCAATATTTAAAAATTTTAAAACAGTATTTACCTATGTTTTAGCACCTTTTCCATGACAATTAACTTAATATAGTTTCTTTGTAGTACATTCAAAACTTTTTATTCATACATGCAAACAACTATCAGTGTATATAATTAGGCTTCTGAAAAAAAGAAGTTATGAAAAATATAAATTAGATAAGATTAATATTAAAATTACTAAATGTAATTTAAATTTAATAATAAATTAAATTTTTCCCTTTTTGTTGAAATATATTTAAAAAAAGTAAAAGTAAAGCAATGAAAAATTTTATTCAGAAATGTTTTCAACACACTTGGTCTGAATAAAGGACATCCTTAGTCTCAATCTAAATTTATCTGTTTATTCGTTATCCGGAGCGCTTTCGGCTTATTTACAGCCCTCATCAGCTGTAGATTCAATTAGTATTATTGGTATAAATATAATAATATTCCTGCTCAAAGTGCTATAATTATTTGGGATTTTAAAAGTAGCAGAGTAAGTTAACAGTATAGTATAAAAAAAATTTCAGTTTTCTGAATATTGAAAGTGCTTTACTGTGTAAATAATTATGTTCGAATTCTTATATGTTGTGCTGAAGATGGCTTAATAAAGCTGAAAGATCTTCAAGTTTAATAAATATATTTTTCCACTTTTAAAAATTGAGCTGAATTATTTACATTGAATAAGAAGTGGGAAGAAATTATGCATTAGTGCTTTACTGTACTGTATTTTAATGTTTTTGTGAATGGATATTCCAAATACATATCTATGCAGGAAAAAAGTTTAAATTTAGAACATTTTTGACAAATGTAAACATTTCATTTTTCTGTTATTCCTTATTATTATTTTATCTTTTAATTTGTGTACTCCTTTCTGAATCGCCAGAGGGGAAGAGAGGAATTTTTGGGAGGGGGATAAAATTGAAAGAAAAGGGAGAGGAGAAACTGGGTAGAATAAATGGGGTAGACATCTGGATTTGTTATCTGAGTGAATTAATTTTTAGAAAGCAAAAAACATTTTCGAAGCAGCCAAGGACTGAGGTTTTTACACATATTAACTACAGTACTATCTAAGAAGTAGAAGAAATTATGGATTAGTGCTTTACTGTACTGTATTTTAATGTTTTTGTGAATGGATATTCCAAATACATATCTATGCAGGAAAAAAGTTTAAATTTAGAACATTTTTGACAAATGTAAACATTTCATTTTTCTGTTATTCCTTATTATTATTTTATCTTTTAATTTGTGTACTCCTTTCTGAATCGCCAGAGGGGAAGAGAGGAATTTTTGGGAGGGGGATAAAATTGAAAGAAAAGGGAGAGGAGAAGCTGGGTAGAATAAATGGGGTAGACATCTGGATTTGTTATCTGAGTGAATTAATTTTTAGAAAGCAAAAAACATTTTCGAAGCAGCCAAGGACTGAGGTTTTTACACAAATTAACTACAGTACTAAATAAGAAGTATCAGATGCTAATAATCCTGAATAGAGCTAAGTTAGTAATGTTAGCAATATTTTTTATTCACAAAAATAGAAGCAGAGCCAATGGTGATTTGTTAATTCATGCTTCAGCTTTAAAATAATTTAGAGAAAACTTTTTACTCAAAATATGAGAATACTGTAAGGTTTTCTTTTGGATACTCATGAAATATTCGTCAATATTCATATGAATAAAAATTAATATTAAACTTTATATACTAAACAAACCTCAAGGGAATTTAATCCAAATAATTTTAATTAATCTGCCATATTAATCCCTTGAATCTTTCTGTTAAAGATTCAAGGGATTAAATATGGCAGATTAATTAGGATTATTTGAATTAATATTACTTTGTTGGTGATTATTTTCATGCAGCAGTTGATGTAACATTTTTAATGCACTTTTCATTTTAGACAAGGAGAAAAGCAATAATCTTGTAATTAAATTAGTCAATTTTACAATTTAAGCAACCTTCACAATTTTCTTTATCATTTTTTTAAACACAGTAGTTGATGATAGATATTTTTTTCATTTTAAAAGCTGAATAAAATTCTGGCATGTACAACTGCACTAATTTTTTCTTTTTCTTTATTCTTCTAATATGGTAGATATAGCGAAAGCTTTTTTTTTTCTATAACTGTCAGATAGTCACATGTTCTGTTTTATAGTTTTCTGGAGACTTTCCCATCTCTATTAGAATGGAAATTATAGAATAATTCGAGAGGTCCGATATGACAAAAGTCATAGAAGTTGTTAACTCAGGTGATCGATGCGGAATATTCCGTGTATTACCCTCAAAGAACCTGAGTTGACAAATAAAGATTTAAGTAATAAGACTTTCCTTATAAAACAACATCGTTGTATGTCATTCAAAAGTACAATAATAGCGAAACAATCTGACAAGTGAGTCTAACAAAAGTAGCGAGTTGATATGTATCGTTCTGGTTAGGATACGTAGTTTTACGACCGCAATACTATCGTTCCCTATTTAAACTAGATCTTTTTTTTGTGTGGAATACGGTGAAACCTTAATTCCTGGAAGAGGCAAAAAAATACAAAAAATAGTTATCAGCCGTCCCCATCAATTAAGTCTCATGTTTTACTATGACGCGACGATCATACTGTATATTTGTGTCCGTCCACAGGGAATGTTCTATAGATTCTTCTTTTTATAAAAAAAAAAGTTTAAATTAGCATACATTTTTGTGTATAATGCATTGATAATGTAATAAATTTTTTCATGTTAAAGTTTTTATGTAATACTAGAGTCCAACTGAATCATTTTCGACTGCGCAATTCTGAAGTTGAGTTGCGTGTCGTTTGTAAAACATGTCCATTAATTTTAAAGTCGCGAGTTTTTATGTAATACTAGAGTCCAACTGAATCATTTTCGACTGCGCAATTCTGAAGTTGCGTGTCGTTTGTAAAACATGTCCATTAATTTTAAAGTTGTGCCATTAAACTTTAATGTTTCAAGCAATGTATCCATATTATATGTATGCCTATCACCATACATGAAAAATGTTTATATTGTAGTTAATTTTTGTGACATTAGGCTATATAAAATAGCCATTATCGCACATTTCACTTCTCTGAAATCTACTTTATACCTGATATTTAAACATATTAAACAGAATACTAAATATTCACATATATCATAAATATTCTCGCACCAAATTTCTAGATTCCCAATCTTTATCTAATGGGCCTCTCATAGATATAAGCGTCCTGTAATGGAGCAGAAATCTTTGATTGAAAAGAGGCATAAAATAGGAAAGAGAATTTCTTGGATTTAGCACTAATACCATGGTCTATTTTTTTGGAGATGAGTCCAGCAAATCCGTAATAAAATAATATATATTTTAATTGACATAAATCCCAGACATATCCAATTTTTGAATAAAAATTGGATATGTCTGGGAAGCAGAAGGGCCGATTTCATCAAACAATATGAAACGAAGTCGTCTTCTGCTAAACAATAAGAGAATATTATCGTCTTTTATCGAATAAAAAAAAAAAAAGATAAGTTTGTCTTTCAAGAAGGAAAGACAGACTAGAGGCAATCAAGACAGAGAAAAGTATATTTTCTAAAAATGTAGAGCAGAAAAGGTGAATCTGTATCCCGTTCCGACAGTGGTCGTCCGTCGAGGATTACGGAAAGAAGACATAAAAGAATAATGAAGGAATGGGTAATTTACTTTCTCTTTTGCTAGAGAGTTATCTGACCCAGTATGACCTCTAGGTCAGGTAGCTCTCCAGCGAAGTATGTTAATATTGTGCTTTATTTCTTTTTTTTTTTTGGTCGGCCGGATCGCCCTGTTAAAGCTATGCCTTACCACCCTGGAGGATCCGGGTTCAAATCTAGTTCCACACCTCCAGTTTTTCAGGAGGGGTCTGGCACGTTGAACCTATCCTTCAACCATCAGGGGTGTTGGTCAGCTTGTGATGGCTATGTAAGTGGCTGCCGCCAGATACAGTATATCCCTCGTGAGATATAGTGGTTTAACCTACCTAACATTTTTTTTAATAAATATATGTTTTGTTTTGAATGAGTATCCAAATCAATTCCCCTATCCTGGATCTCTGCATCACTTACTTGCGACCCTATTCAAAAATCATGCTAAAATTTATTGATACACATTTTTTTTTACTCGGCCATCTGTGGTGGAATCCTCATACTGATGTCGAAGGAGTGGGATTGTCGAATGATAAGACCTAAGACACCAGTCTACATACTTTGCGGGACCCTCACAGGGATAATTTTTATAACATTTTGTTAGAAAAAAGAACATCTTTCATAAAATTTAATAACTAATTTCTATTTGGAAAAAACAGATTTTCATTGATTTGTTAATTAAAAAAGAAGAAACTTTTTTATTTGAAAATACTCTGTGTGTTAATTCTCAGTCAATTTATTCTTGCTGCAGTATGTTTTATTCATGATTTTATCTATGACAGCAGATGTCACTTTTCCAATTTTAACGTCGATTATTTAGATTTCTATTACCACCACACTAACAATCCATATTGTTTTCTTTCTCTACTCTTTTTACAAGTTGTATTAACTTTTCATTGGTTAAGTATTACTTAAAAGGTTATTATTTGCTGTTAAAATAATATAAAATTCAAACATACAATTCAAGAATATTATTTTAACAGATTCTTATGGAAAAGAATATCTCAATTTGATTTACATTTTTCCAGAAACTGGAAAAATGTAAATCAAATTGAGACACTCTTTTCAATCTCTATAACGCAAACTCCAGCGCCGGTTCGATTTTCAATCAGGAACTAGGCCCTCCCTGCTAATCCACTTCCTCTATAATCCTCCACCTTTATGGACATTATGTCTGAAATGGACCGACCACTTTGTAATCAGTTAATGATTAAAAGTGAGACCTCGTGTGTAAGCGTCAAATGTAATATATTCGTTCTAAACATTAATGTTTACCTGTATGTGTGTCAAAAACATAAGCAATATCCTTCTAAAACTGCAAATTTTTCTTCAGTTCGAGAAATAAATCTCACACGAGAAAACTAACATTTATTTTAATCTTTAGCATTCACATTTCAGATTCTCTAACATTGTCATACAATCCAAATTCTCTTTCTACAAATCCTCTATGATAGGAAGTTGAAACGTTAAAATTTGTAGATATAACGCCATTATGTCAAATGTTTTGCTTAATATAATCTAAAAATAGAAATTTTATGAAGAGGTCGAAGAACACTTATGTGTGTGTTATGTTTATAATGTATGAAATTGAGTTATAAATTTAATTTCAAATTTATTTTACACTGAATTCAGAGGCACCAAACATCAGATATGTTACATATTTCAATTACTGTATTCTATATTTTATTAAAATAAATTTTGTTGATAAAAACTTTCAAATGAAATTTTGCATAAAAGTTATCAGTCCATAGCAACCATAGGCCTATATATAAATTGAGTAATAGTCGTATAAAGTTTTCTAAACTAACTTTTTAATTTTTATATCTTTTATTACCACCATCATCATCATCTGTAACTATAAAAACATAATTCGATTTACTGTAACTTTTTAATTTTTATATCTTTTATTACCACCATCATCATCATCTGTAACTATAAAAACTTAATTCGATTTATGTTTTGCATGTTCTTGAATTATTAAATTTATATAACTTGGCCAATAAAGGTTTGAATATTTTTTGATTACGGCGGTTTAATGGTTTTAATTAGAATCTTTTCTAGTGCATTTTTCTAATTAATTTTAGTAATTATAATTAATCTATGAAAATTTTTCAAAATTTGCTTATAGAATAAAAATCTTTTTACCTAAATTAAATAGGAAATAGTCATTCTACATAAAAATAATAAATAGCATCAATCATTCTAAACGCTTATCACCATAGTTACCTGATAAACAACTGCAGACGTTTCAAATTTAAATTTACTAGAAAATATTTTAATATAATAAGCTTAATAGTATTATTTCTCTCGATAAAAAATAAATGATATAAATCGCTTTTAATGTCCTCTTAATGGCTCAAAGAACGGAATTTATAATAGATAATTAATTAATTTTTAAAAAAATAGATGAAAGCCAGATTATGTTAATTTGTTTTATTTTTACGTCCCATTAAGGGGCGGGGACAGTTTTAACCACGGGATGCACCCACGTTGAAGGAAGACAGATGGTGAAGGGTGAGGATCGCCATGCCGAACATGGAATCACCAAAAAAAACTTTTCGTGAGATGCCGGACTTGAGTCACTCCTATGAGTTACCACGTAGCCAACCGGCCGAAATTTCGTTGTCTCTTTTTTGTTTGTCATCTGAAAATAAGTCGGACCCCGTTAACACGCGGTTCAATAACACGCGAGTCTACTTAACACGCGTTTTTACTATGGCTACCTTGATAACATTCAACTAGTTTGTATTGTTATCGCTCAATTTATATTAATACTGTAACTCGCGGTTCATTTAACCCGCGGCATAGTAACCATGGATCCCGACTATCGCGTATTAACGGGGTCAGACTATATTAAGTTTGATTTTCAATATATATAGTATATGAATTTTATTTTCCATTATTAACAGCGAATCAGATATTATTTTTTAATTAAAAATGATGGTAATTATTATTATTTATTATAAAATTCTCTATGCTAAATTTATTATAAGAATTTTTAGTTTTCTGTTATTTTATTTGAGTATTAATGCTCCACATAAATGATACAAATCTAAACAATGTTAATAATTTAATTAAAAATTATAGTCTGTATTACTGAATATCTTTCGCTGTTTAAAAGTTTCTGTAAAAATTGAATTGCAGATTCCCGATGAATTTTCAGAAATATGGCATTCACTGTCATTTTGCTTTTTACACTTGAAAGACTCGAAAATATGGAATACAAATTGTTTACTTGTGAACTTATAAGGATACATTCAAAATGATATCTTAAAACATTTATCATAATTTATTAATGTAGTATAGTATTCAACAATCCATATATACAGGGTGTCCCAATAAAATATATACACTCTTTGAAAGTTCTTAACTACAACATTTTTTGTTATTTTTTCAAGTTTGAACACTTGAAGTAATGGCTGAAATCAGACTAAGCTTTGAGGAAAAGAAATTTGTCTTAAAATGCTACTGGAAGACTGAGAACGTAAGTGAGTGTAAAGACAATTTAAAATGGAGTTTCAACGAGATGGACCAATACGACTCATAAATATTAAAATATAATAGATTTTCTTTTTAAAATTTTATTAAATAGGCTTTTTCACCAAATTTGAAGTATGTAGTATCTGTTGGAACTCAGCATGACATGATTGTTAATGTCTGGGAATGGAAATCAAATGTTAAAATAGCTTCAAATAAAGTTTCTTGTAAAGTATGTATGAAAATTTGTTTCTAAAATTATTTCAGAATATTTTTATTGTTGTTAAACGAGGGGATTTTATTATCATTTGCTTTTACAATTACAACATTGTTCTGCATATGAGTAAAACAATATCATAACAATAAAAAGGAAGTGGGGATTAATGAACAGTAACAAACATTTATATATGCATTACACAGATTTTTTTTTTGTATACTAGTCCTCATTTAACAGCATTTCATTATTATGTCACCAGCAAAAACTGAATTAAAAAATTAAATATTTTAAGGCAGCAGAATGAAATAAAGCTGTTTTCTTACATTATTCTTGATGATTGAGAGAAAATGAAATGGAAATCTATAATTATAGAAAATAAGATGATGATATTTTATATGAACACTAACTGAAGTTTATAATACTGTCTGTGAACAACATATTAATTAAACTATACAGCGCACAAGATATTTAACTGGATTGCTGGCTGCGATCATTTTGGTTTTCCATTCAGAGTACCAGGGATTAAATATGGAACTCGCTACTTGGAAAATTTGTATGGTAGTTCAATGGGGTGTTTGATTTCAATTAACATTGGAGTTTTCAGGAACCTAACCCCAATGTTAAATGAGGACCCACTGATTCTTTTATAATTACTTAGTATTAAGTTAGAACTTAGAAAAAGACCTGAGCTCAGGCCGAACTCTGGAATTTGCAGAGTCGCTAGCCGTTAGGTTTAGCTTATAATTGGAATTATTGCATTCGTTCTAATTTGCGACTTTGCAATTGGCGCCCGAACAGGGACCACCAATTGTGGTAGTATTAAGTTTTGAATTGGTTTAATAACTTCATTTAGTGGTTGTTTTTGTTCAATTGTGGTGATTGTCACTTTTTACAATTTTACTATTCTTAATCACCTCTATAGTAGGATGGCCGCAACTACAATTACTGTTCCTCTTGCCACTTGGGATAATATGGTAGCTCTGATAAACGATTTGACAGCCAGAATACACAGTCTTGAACAAGAGCGGAACGCTGATCCTCCGAGATCCAGACCAAACATCGGAGATAAACAACCACCAGCCCAGGAACAACGTATACCTGACGTATCATCTGCCGGAAGCTATAGTTCGTCCACACCAGAACGAAGATTTCCGGATCCACCCGCACGGGAACAACACCTGCCTGACGCACTGGCCACCAGAGATTACCGACCAGACACTCCGGAACAAAGTCGTAGAAGTTCGCTCGTCATCCTGCCTCGATCAGATCTCTTGTCCCTCTCCCAACGAATTGTGGTTATAACTGCTCCACCACCACCCGTACCAAAAGACGAAGGTAAGAATAATCTTATTGATTTCTTTGATGATATAGAACAGTATTTTATCACCCAGGAAATACCACAAGAAAAATGGATGGATATAGCAGTCGCACAACTTAACGGCAATTCGGCCAAGTGGTGGAAGGTCGAAGGCAGAACCAGGAGAGACGCTAGAGTTTGGTCTAACTTTAAACAGCGCCTAATCGCATTGTTTGCTCCACAACTAGACGAGATATCCAGGGCTAAGCAAGCCCTTAACAGAACTTATGATGGCAATGGAAATGTGGAAGGTTTCCTGTTAGAAACTGTACGGCTATACAGGAAATGGAAACCCCAAGCTCCAGATGAGGACATAATCCAATGAATGATCTCCCAACTGCCCTTGGATATGCAAGAGTACCTCGAAAATCGGTACCTCCCTACTATCGATGAAGCAATTCAAGTCATATCAAGATACACGCTCCGTAGACAACCCAGAGCCCCTTGTCCTCAGTGTCCGATGACTCAAAACTCTCCTAGGATCAGTCAGATGCAAAGAAGTACTGCCGAACCACAGGTACCCACACGCAACTTACCGCCACGCAACACACCACGCATGTCGACGCAAAACATGTCATCTATTCAATGTTATAACTGCAGGAATTGGGGTCATTACTCAAGAGATTGCCCTCAAAGG
>AYEL01059924.1:0-14874 GCA_000484575.1 Olivierus martensii | reverse complement strand
GTCCTATTTTTATTTTTATTATGCACTCTATTATTTATTTATCGTTATTTTCCTATATGCTAACGTATTATATTTTTAGTTTAAAAGTTAACTTACTTCCACGCTCTCCGTCGTAGTTGGCAATCATGTGATACTGAATTTACAATTTCATTTCTTGGTATCTTGGCAAAGATTTAAAAATTTTAAATAAAATCAACATTGTAAATAAATATTGCTACATACAGTACAATATATAGTAATGGTAGATTCTTAAGCAAATGCATAAATTGCCAAACACATGATAATAGATAACTGATTCACATCACACTAGTGTTGCCAAATATTAGTGTATGTCAGTGTTTCCCAAACTCTGTTCCGCGGAACACCAGTGTTCCACTGAAGGTCAATAAGTGTTCCATAAAAAATTATGAAAATTAATATAAGCCTGATATGATTTTAAATGTCGTGCTAAGTTGAAACTAGAGTGGCTAATTTATACACACTACTTTTGTAGGTTTTATTTTACATAATTACAATTTGATGATAAATGTTTTTTTGTTTTGTTTTCTTAACTTATATACTTATTTGCCTAATTTATTAATTATTTACCTACCTATACTTTAAAAAGTATTCCATAAATATTTCAGGATTTGTGAAGTGTTCTGTCGTAGAAAAAGTTTGGGAAATGCTGATGTACATAGTGCTGATATACTTTCAAAAAATCCGTAAAATATGTCAAAAATTGCTAAATTCCTTTTCTGCTACTGTCCCAATTAATCATTTAAATTATGTATTAGTTTATTAGTTTAGTTTCTGTTCTTTGAGATTTGGCCCAATTAAGTGGAATCAACTGTATTTTTACTAAATTATATTGTATCAACAATATATATTTCAGATATGAAAAACATACAGATCTAAAACTTGACAAATTTTTAAATCATTACAATACTTAGAATGTATGTTGTTGTTATATAATGTTTGTCCATTATAATCACATTAAGTTTTATATGAGAATATATTATGCTTATTTTTTAATTGAATGTTTTAGTTCCTTGTTTTCCTTGTTTGCGATGTTTTAGTTCCTTGATTGTATTGTTTCATTTCCTTATCTAGTTTTACTTATACTTATGTAAAAAAATAATAAATTCTAATACTACTTAGCAACTTAAATATATAAAATATTTTATTATTTCTGTAACATTTTCAGTAAATAACATCATCAACATTCCAATAATTACAGAACATATTTAAAAGAACATTAAAATTGAACAGACACTGTTGCAAATCACTAATTTCAAACAAAAATCATATGCTATAACAACAAATATTTACAAAATATATATTTAAATTACAGTAAAACAGAGGAATAATTAAATTAACAGTTCTAACAATAACATAAATTAATTTATCAATATGTTTTAGATTTGCATTTGTATATTTTCAAGCTACAAAGTATCTTACATAATCTTATATAGCATATAGCCATGCCATCCTTATTGATTTATCATTAATTACTATATTGTTTCTCTCTGTCTAAAATTTTTAACATTTCAGTAAGAAATGTCAGCTAGATGGCCACATAGTAAAGCTATGGCTTACCACCACGAAGGATCTGGATCCCACACTTCTAGTTTTTCAAGAGAGGAAAAACTAGAAGTGTGGGATCCAGATCCTCCAATATCTGGCAGCAGCCACTTATAGGGCCCAATTCGTTGAACCCATCCTTCAACCATGTCGGCTGCCCCACGGAAAAATGCAGTATCTGCATTTTGTAAACAAAATGACATTTTTCCATATTTGTAGATACTTTGTTGTTCTCATTCTAATCCAATAGCCAATATGAGGAAAATCTAATAAAAAGACCTACAAATCGCGTTTTTTAAACACAGTACCTGCAGTTTTCCTCAAATTACCAAGAAAAAACAAAGTATCCAACAATAAACAATCCGAAAACCCACGCAGAACACAGCATCTGCAATGGACGAATTAGAAATGCGCTTTCGAAACACGTGACTTGCAGTTACTGTATTTTTATCTTGGTAAGATAATATTGCTCGCAATGATTGCACACAAATACTTCTTTTTTATATAAACAAAATCAGTTTCATTTTCATGTTTTCAGAAATTTTGGTTCGGATTTTAGTTGTTAGTTAATCTTTTTTAATACCCTAAAGTACCCCAGCGATTCTATTCTAAACAGGGCGAACAAAGTAATTTGTACATTTTTCATTAAAATATAGATTTTCAAAAATCATTTTGTGCACATACTTTATTTCTACTTGGTATTAGTGACAAAACGTAAATTGTTTTACTATGGCAAAGCGTAGTATCTACATAAATATTGTAATTATTTCAGTTATGGTCAATGTGCATGCTTAACTAGATACATCATATGTTAATTAAACTATTACAGATTATATACTATAAATCAAACTTTAATTTTTCATTATTTATTTTATAAGGCTATACATTTCTTACAAAAACCGCATTTTGACCATGTTTACATTTTTTGCAGATACTGCGTTTTTTGATGGGGCAGCCAATGTTTTATATATCTGAAATATATATTATGGTATTCTTGATATTTCTTGGTTCTTATAGGGCCCAATTTGTTGAACCCATCCTTCAACCATGTGTTACATATCTGAAATATATAAGTTTTAGATCTATATGTTTTACATATCTGAAATATATATTGTTGATACATATAATTTAGTAAAAATACAGTTGATTCCACTTAATTGGGCCAAATCTCAAAGAACGGAAACTAAACTAATAAACTAATCTGGCAGCAGCCACTTATAGGGCCCAATTCGTTGAACCCATCCTTCAACCATCCAGTTGACCGCATCATTAGTGTTGGCCAGCCTATAATGAGCTCTATAAGTGGCTGCTGCCAGATACAGTATATCCCTCGTGCAATATAGCGGCTTATCTTATCTAACCTAACCTTCAGTAAGAAATCTTTCTTTTTGGGCTATACATTGTCTAGCTATTTAATTCCAACCTATGCTAAGGAATTGCTACAGAAAGTTCTTCATGTTTGCTGCTATGCAAAAATGATATTTTAAAAGATATACCTCATTTTGAGAGATTTATTGAAATTATGAATTCAGATGAGGAAGAAAGGCAAAGATAGTCTACCTAAAGAATATCAAGGGATATTAAAAAAGACTAAACAAGCTAAAAAAGAGATTTTGTGCATAAGAAGAATACAATATTATATAAATAGTATTTTCTTTAATATTTTCATTATTTTTAACATAAACGAAAATTACTTTTAAGGAAAATACACAAGAAAAAATTATTATAATAACAACTTTATTAAAATACAATAAGTCACTGAATTATACAGTTTTGACTTATTCAATTTCAGAGATACACAGATACATAAATCTTTTAATTTTTATTAAATTTCCATAAAATGTTAATGAAAAGTATAAATTATTTCTCATAATTATATATGGGAAAAATATCACTTATGGTCTTAAATTTTCTCATCTATGGTTTAAAGTAATCTCATAAATTTCATTTGTTCATTCCATTTGCTAATATGCTCATTCATATATATATATATATCCAATTTAAGCATTGTTGGATTTACTTGATTTTTAATTTATGCAGACTTTTTCAAAACAAATTTATCATATAAAGGGAACTTACTGTGTAATAAATAGTATGTTATTAAATTGTGAATAGATTTTGCTTTTTATATCTAAACAATTATAATTATATACAAATATATTCATTTGCATATAATTATGTTCTATAATTTAAAATACTATTATTAAATTATTCAAAGTAATGGACTCTCATTATTATGAATTAATGGAGAAATAAATATTCCAAAATTATTATTCTTTTTAAAATATTTTTTTTTGTAATTCTAAAAAACTTAAATTTATAAATATTAAAATATAATAGATAATAGAAAATTTACTTTAGTAACAAGAATTCTAGTTGCAATATGTAAATTTTTTCTGTTCTCCACTGGTTTGAGAAAGGCATCGTACGTCGTAAAGCGTCTTCCATTGTCTAGGAATCCTTGTGCCAACATAAATGCTGTTCCAGCGATAAAAATTTAGTGTTAGAAACAGAATTAGACTTCTTACGTAAATTAAGAAGCGAAAATTACTTACACTCCGGTTCGGGTCCATTAAAATCACCTTCTTTGTAGCCTAATTCTTTAGCGGCATCAACGTAAGCTTGAGCTAATGGAGTATAGTAGTTAGTCGATAGGCCATCTTCACATTATTATATTATCTTATTTTATAGTTAATTATTTTTCTATAATTTATCTATAATCAAATGAAGAACATTTTAGTGTGAAAGATATATTAAAATTTTATTATTAATTCATTTTGATAAAAATAAACATCCAATGAAAATCGTTAAATTCGTTTAGTACAATATATTTGTTTTAACATCAGCAGAGAATCTTAAGAGAAACTTTTATGTAACTGACCATAAACGTGATAAAAATTTATAATTTTTCTTTTTTATAGTAGCTTTGCAAAATTAACCAATTTATTAGCTTATTCAATTTTTTTTTTTTTTTTTTTTTTTTTTTTTTTTTTTTTTTTTTTTTTTTTTTTTTTTTTTTTTTTGATTAAATGAATAAGATATATTGATTTTGACAAGTATTATGATCACTCTAATAACACTTTTCTTATAGCTTAATATACTGTAAGCTGTAAATATTTTAAAATATAATAAATGAAAATTTAACTTAGATATTGTTAAATTTTGTTTAAATTATCTTCCACTTACATATCAGAATATTTTCTTGTAGAAACACTGAAACAATCTGATATTTGAGATCTTCTGATCTATATTATATTATTCTAAACTGATGAATGAACAAAATGAATATTTTATAAGTAATCATATTGCTCATCCATTCATTATCAAAATATCTCTATAATCAAACATGTTGTGTATTTAAATTTTAGTGTATCATAATTTCTTTCAAGATCACTTTATAAGATAATGGTGATTAGAAATTTGAAGAAATTGATATCTTTTAAATGAATGATTATATATTCATTTGAAAGTTATATATTTTTAAATAGGCTGTATGTAAAAGTCATTTAAATAAAATTTTTAAATTTTACTAATTTTTTAATAATTTTGATGATATGATAAAACATCGCGATATTTTTTCATGTAGCAAAAACTAAATTTAATATTTAGTAAAGAAAGTTTATATATTTATTAATTAAAATACAAATATAAAGAATATACGAAAATTAATTATTTGGAGAAAAATTAATTAATATTGTAATTAATAGAATCGAATTCATATAATTCAATGTTTATTCACTAATTCGTATTATCGAAAAAACATCTTAAAAGTTAGAAAAAAATATTTTTCTTTTTTTTAGTTTGAAGTCATTTTAAAGTAATTAAGAAACATTGACCAGAATTTCGAAAGATATCGAAATTTCTAATCCGTACTTCATTTGTGCTAATTGAACTTTATTTTTCTAATCATTATTTGACGCTACAGAATTCATATTTATGAAATTTCTGTATTCATTGAGTTATTATTCTGTATCAATATTCTTCTAATGGAAAACGTAATATCTTTTAATGATAAATAGAGCAATATTTTAAAATAATGTTTTCTGCAACTTGTTAAACTAATGAATTCGTGCTAAAATGCATTTTTATATTTGTATTTTTAAGCTTTCTCTGAAACTGGAAGAATAAAAATTACTAATTTTAAATTTAAATTAGAAATTCCATAATTGGTTTAGTTTTGTATTTAAAATGTTTGATGATAAAAAAATAAACTTATAATTAAAATTTTTGGTTTCTAATATATTTCTTTGTTCTTTACAGACTTGTTTGGAATAATTAGTGATTCTTATAAAAATTAACTCATTATAATGAAGCCTCTTTGCAAGTTAATTCAGTAAAGTTATTTTTTTATTAAGAAACTAAACGCAAAATTGTTAAACAATGTGAAATTAAATATAATTAATTAATTAAATTTCTTACTTACGAAAGAAAATTCTATTGATGAAAAACGAAGGATCATTTAAAGCGTAAAAACATTAAATGTTTACATAAACAATCATAATATTTTAGAATTTCCAAATAAAAAAAATATTTATTAATTTATGCATTAAATATTTTGAAATATCATAAATAATAATGTGATTATAAAATTATCTAATTATTATTTTAAAAAAATATTTTTCTCTTTATATTACATATTGACACTTGAATATTAATTAATAAACGTTATATTTTTTATAGCTTATAATTACATAAAGTATAAATATTTTTAATAACAAATATTTAAACTACATTTTATAGATTTTATTAATGTTAAACAATTAAAAATCAAATATGGTAATTTACTCTATTCTAAACAGAAGCTTGATCTGTATTATACATTAAAATATCCTCAGTTTGCAATATAATAACTGATGATTGAATGAGATACCAATTTGAATTATGTGTTGTTACAGAGCTTAACTCTCACAGTTTAATCTCTGTGTTTAATGTATTCTACCTCAGCACGCTCAGCATCATTAGCAAGAGAACAAGAAAGCCTTTTCACAATCTGGAAATCATAATAGTGATGTTACTGATTACATTTTCAATGGTAGAGGCAAATTCGCTCAGCACCATTAGACTATCAGTACAACTAATTATAAATATGCATATATTCTATATAATTGTTGTTATTTGATTTCTAATAATATTAAAAATCCTATAGGAAGCATTTACGATTATTAGTATACACACACAGAACCGTCTTAGAACGTATATACCAAAAATAAACTGGAAAAATGAACCAAATGAGATTTATTTCATGTAAACGGTTGAATATAAAAGAAAGATATGAAGATTGAGAAATATTAACGATTATAGGAATACAACATATAGTGCAGTTTCATTTAATGCAGGATTCACTATAGTGCGGTAGTATATTTATCATTGCCCGCCAATATAAGAAAATTTCCTAAATATTAAAAATTTATAAACACTATTCTATATATTTATACTGACAATTATTTGGCAGACGGTGGACTGCAACGATATCATATCCCTTGCTTTTAGCACTTAATATCTATCAACCTACATAAACTGCAAGGGACAGTAAGAGTTTACCTTACTGCCATAAAGATCTCTATACATATGGTTTTGCACATAATATTTTCTTTCGTCAATTCAAATTATTTTTTAAATAGAAAAAAATTCCTTTTTACCAGCGAATTGTCATATTTTCCTATTGAGTATATCCCTGACAGCATCGATTCATTTAGTTCTGTAATTTTTTGAAACTCATTAGCCACACTGAGTGATGAATTTCCGTATTTAGTTTGTGCATTAAAAAATAATGTAATTGATTTCAGATTTATTTGACATTTTTCTTGTTTTATATAAAAATATTTATTCTATATTTTGATTTTTATATATATTTTTATACTTTTTTACATATGTTTTATAAATTTGTTATAATTCAAATTCTAAAATATGATTAAATATTTTTCACATTTTTAATAATTAAATTTTAATTAAAGTGCTTCATTAAATTATTCAGATAAAAAATTCTTTTAGTAATTTTTATCATTCCCCTTAACTAATTTTTTTTTAAATATTTTTGAAAAGTTTATTTTTCTTTCTGATCTAAAAAATTAAAAGTAGTAAATGCAAAAGTTATTGTGTTATGGGGAACCTATTATTGTGAATGGAAAGAAGAAATGTATTTTTTTTTTGAGAAAGTAACAAGATAAATGACATTTCAAAAATATGAAAGAAGAATTTAATGAACATCTTCAATGTGATGAAAAATTAACTTAACATCCTGTTTGATCTTGTGGTGTTTCATCATTCCCTAGCTGAACATTGTTGGAAGACTCTTAGGTAATAAACAATAATACATATTAATAGATGCTAAATTAAGCAATTTATATTAATAAAAATTTTAAGAATTTGTTAATTTTGCATAAATTTTAATTTCAATGTATTTTATTTTATTGCATCCATTATATATTTCTTTGATTGTATAGGTCAATATTTTATTTGTTTGTGATCATCAAGTAGATGTAATGAGAATTTTTAATGTTTTGAAAAATTAGATAATTTCATAACCTTCTTCTGTTCAGGAAATAAGTTTATGAAATCTCAAAGTGGGCCAGTATTTTAAATTTTAAATAATTGAATATATATGTTTATTATTATTATTATTTTTAACCAAAACTATGAAAATGGCATTTTTTTAAAAATTTATATGATATAATAATAATTAATAACTATATTTGTGACTTATTGAAATGATAAAAGCAATCTTACGAAGAGATAAGTAATGAATATATATGCCTTTATCATTTGTAATAGTAGTAATAAAATTCATTTTAATAAATAAATAGGAAATGATATATAAATAAAATATCTTAAAAATACAAAAAAAAGTTTGATTGATAAAAGTATTCTGCTGAACAGTTCAAACAACTATTCAGCAGAATGAAAAGATCTTGAAATTTAATACAACCAAGATTTTATTAGCAAATATTTTTTATATCAAAGTAATCACTTATAATATCTAATTATAAGAGTATATTTGGATTGAATTTTTAAGAACAATTTTAACAAAATTAAAGTAAATTTATGTATTATGCTTTTTTTAATTATATTTCTCTTTCCCATCTTTTGGAATTCAGTATGAGAGACTCCATAAGAAAAAGAGGAGTGAATATTATAACCATTATAGGCTAATCACTTTAATTGAATAATTATAAAAGACAAATATAAGTATAATGGAATTAGGGATGTAATATTTTATTTGGTTTTCAGTTTGCAATTCTAAAGATTTCACTGAATTACAATTAAAATACACTTTTTTTGTGCTCAATAGATTGAATTCAATTTGATTGAAAAGTCAAGTGAGAGTAAAAAACAAACTATTCACATAAATTTTTTATACCAAGAAACAAGCAGCAATAAAAAGAGAGTGTTATTAAATGTAACCTAATCTTTTATACTAAATTATAATACAGTTTAAAAGATTGTTATTATTTACATAAATATAATGTTCACCAAGACTCTGCTTTGAATCATTTTGGTTTGCATTTTTTCAAAGTTGCATTGTAAATAATTAAGATGCCATTTGTTTTGAGTCATAAAATTCTGTATTTGCGTTGTTCCACAAATCATTTTTCCTTTGTTAACATCATCTCACATTATATAGTTTAGTTACTGCTCCCAATACATTTGTACATATGGACTTCTGGTACTATCAATACAATGTAAATGCAAACAAAATCCATTTATCTTGATATTTGCCATATTTAGGAAATTGATAAAGTTGTATTCCTAATGTTTTCTCATTGACATTAGTGCAACCAAATACAACAGAATATGACATAACGAAAATTTTACAAATAAACAATTATATTAAAATTAAAATATTTTTATTTAAACATATTGTTTTTACTTAATTTATCAAATATACAGTACTAAGTTACTTCATTTGTCTTTGCATCATCAATATGATGGCTAGTAGAAGAAATATGTGCATCATTACATCCTTTATTCTTTATACTCTGATGAAAATTCTTCTTCTTCTTTGTAACAACACACTGCATTGTTCAGTTTCTGCACCTTGTATAAAGTAGGTGTACTGTACATACTATGGATTCTTCTTGCAATTTTTTGTTTGTGGAAAATGATATCAGTTCCCATCTTCATATTTCAGTAGTTTCTTATGGAAATTATTTCAATTTGTCATTTCTGTCTGTCGAATTTTTGAAGAATTTATCTCTGATGCAAAATAGGGTCTAGATGTGCAGTATTTATAACTAGTAATAAAATTTTTGTATATTATAAAAGTCAATTTGAAAATTTCATGAAACTTAATAAATAACTTGAATATTTGTCCATATAGTCCCAGAGTTGAGTTTTGTCAGATTATTAAATTAATGAATGTTTTGCCACATGACTAAAACTGTTAAGATATATTGGTGAAGATGATTAATTAATGTTAAATGCAATTTATTATATTATAAAAAGATTAGTCTGATGTAAAATGTTAATAATGCTAAAACTCAAGCATATGAACTGTTATAGGCCTATACTTCTGATAGGATCTCATACTTTGCTATAATCTTTGCATTTCATCATTCATTTTTCAAAAGGTTAAACTTTTGAATAAGCTTCCTATCTCCTTTAATAAGAGTGTCTGGTCCATACTTAACAAATAATGTTTATATGAATAAAAATAATATTTTAAAAGGAATTAAAAGCAAATAATAATAATTAAACATTCTCATTTTATGAGTTTAATCTCATTTAAATTCATAAAAAGATAGAATAAAAGATAATAACTCATGAAAATAACAAAAAGATATAATAAAAGGAAAATTAAATATTATGTAAATGGTCAGTATCTGGTAAAAAGGCAAAAAAGATAATTAAAATGTTTTTTGAAAAGATTAAAAACAGGATGATTAATATATGCTGTAAACATTCAGCAAAAAAATAAAGCACTGGACTAATATTTGTTGCATTAATTGTACAGTTGCAAAGATTATAAATCAATTGATCTTCCATATTGAGAAGCAGAATGAACAATTCATCTGTATGAAGTCTTGCTTTGACAACTTCCCTTCTGTTTCTCTGAATTACAATTAAATACAGTTATTGAACATTACATTAATGAATTTCTATTGTAGTTTAAATCAGAATACTATATAATCATAATTAATGTTAGGTTAGATTCCTGAAAACCATGACTTCTGTTTCTCTGAATTACAATTAAATACAGTTATTGAACATTACATTAATGAATTTCTATGGTAGTTTAAATCAGAATACTATATAACCATAATTAATGTTAGGTTAGATTCCTGAAAACCATGACTTTAGTTGAAAAAAATTCACTTAGTGCTCTAAGCCTATAGATTAATATTATAAGCTGGGGTTATGTTTCTAGAATACTCTCTCTTATTAGAATGGATATTTAATAATTTTTTTCATTTAAACACAAAATGTTTTGAAAATAAAGAGGTTTTCTCAAGAAATACAGCAAGCACGTGAAGCAGGATAAATACACTAATTTATTATTAGATACAGGAGTACCTCGATTATCGTGGTTATTGTTGCCACGAAAAATACCACAATAATCGAATCCGCGATAATCGGGATAAATAATGCATGTAAAATGGGTGATCATTGCCAATGATTTTTCAAATCTATTGATTAAATTTTATATGAGGTAAAAAAGAAATCTGTTAAACGTGCTAATCTTTTAAGCTAATCATTATGTTTCTTCTTAATAGCTGTAGACTTGATATCATCCTTGTTTCTTTTAGCATTCATTGTAGGGGTAAATAAGAAGAGAAATAAATATCCACATGCAGTTCCCCTCTAGAGATCCCGGCGCCCTGATGCAGCTTCCTTGTAACATCTACTCAGCACCTTTACAATATTGATAAAATAATAATTTTGGCGCCTTCCTTCTTAAGGCGCCCCGATACGGTGCATCGTTTGCTTACCGGGTTTAAGCTGGTCTTGTCCACATTTACTTCAGGCAATGGCGGACAGTTACTGATTAGCAGTGAGTAGGCGCCCTCGGATAAAAACGAAGTGCTTTAAGAGAACTACTTGGAGGGTAAATGTAATTCTGGTTACATATGTAGTGGGCTATATCTCGAAACCGCGATAATTCGAATTTGGATCGCAATAATTGGAATTTTGGTATCAAATTATAAACCGCGATAATTCGAAAATCGCGATAATCGAAACAGCGATAATCGAGGTATTTCTGTATATATAATATACACTATATATATACTAATAATACTATTATTAGATATATATAATATGCACTACATATACTAATAATATAATCACTTTCAGGAAACGTTTTCGGCCTACTATGGCCCTCCTCAGCTGGTAATCTCAAGCGAGTGACTAAAGTTCTAACCAGTATTGGACGCAGGCCGTCCCTGCTGGGATGTTCCACAAATAAACATCCAATTTAAAGCGCTCGCATTGACATTTAAACGGGATTGTTTACCAGGTGTTACAGTAGTTTCCAAAGCCTCTCAAAAAGTTTTCGGTTACAAGTTATTACGTTGTACTTATGTACGTTATTTTGTCCTACTACATCATAAATACCAAAAAGAATTAATCTGAGAAATATTATCACAAATAAAACAAATCAAATAAATACAGTTTGAGAGGCAAAAATAACTACAGGTTATTACATTGTACTTTTGTATGATATTATGTCCGCCTACATCGTAAATACAAAAAATGGTTCCATGAAAAATTGAAGGAAAAGGAAATCCTAAACGAGGACAATCCTAGTAGGTTGAATTGTGTATGGAGGTGGTGTCATTCTAATAAAGACTGAACGGAGCATGCGCTGTCTACACAGACGCCGATCTTCTGTTAATTTTTATGAACATTTATTGTCAGTTTTTTATGAAATTTAATATTTACCATTATTTTTGTAATTATTATTATTACTATCTCTCAAATTATATTAATTTGATTTATTGTATTTTATTTTGCTAGCATTTCTCAGATTGATTCCGTTTTTTGTATTTACAATGTAGGTGGACACAATATCACACAAAAGTACAATGTAATAACCTGTAGTTATTTTTGCCTCTCAAACTGTATTTATTCGATTTGTTTTATTTGTGTAACATTTCTCAGATTAATTCTTTTTGGTATTTATGATGTAGTAGGACAAAATAATGTACATAAGTACAACGTAATAACTTGTAACCTGAAACTTGTTGAGAGGCTTTGGAAACTACTGTAACATTTAAACAACCCCGTTTAAATGTCAACGCGAGCGCTTTAAACTGGAGTTTATTTATGGAACATCCCATCAGGGATGGCCTGCATCCAATACTGGTTAGAACTTTAGTCACTCGCTTGAGATTACTGGCTGAGGAGGGCCATAGTAGGCCGAAAACGTTTCCGGGAAAACAATTGTATTATTAGTATATGTAGTGTATATTATATATATCTAATAATAAATTAGTGTATTTATCCTGCTTCAAGTGCTTGTTGTGATTTCTTGTGTTATTAGAAGCAGCAAAACTCGGTTGTTTATAGTTAAGAGATTTTTTCTGTTTAAATGCTGTTAGTTTGAGTTATTAGAAAAAGGCAGAGATTTCGATGCAGTCAATTACTGTTTTAATAATGGAATGAAATGAAACAAAAGCATAAATTTACTTGTAAACTTTTTAATTGTAAAATGTTGCATAGCTGATGCCATATCTTAGAGATAAAGAATATTATTTTTTAATAAATGATAACTTAGAATTCACAGGTGTTATGTCTGTGATTAGTATTTTTTAATACCAGTTCTCAATAATTCACTAATTACTAAGAAGCAGTGCTACTCCAGGCCCTACTATAAGTCATCTACATCTGTGGAGATTGGCTGATCTAGATCCGAAATGTAGAGGATTGAACGAGGGACCCATACCTTTCAAATAAACTTCTCGAGATGGGATGAGTCCTCTGGTTGGAAGGCTAAATTATATCCATCTGATGATCAATCTGATCAAATGTCCTGTATGCAGTTTAGTTTAATAATATTCAAAGACAGTATTGAATACTCGAGTTAGTGCTCATATAAAATGCAATTATCTAATTTCCTATAACTAGTATAAGTTTCCACTTTGTTTTCTAATTATGAAGAAAATATATAAAAACTGCTTTGAAAGTTTTAATTAATTTAATTTTTGTTTTTGATGTAAGAACAGAATAATGTTAACTGAAGTGACATTAAACCAGCGGTCTCCAAACTATGGCCAGTGGGCCAGATGCGATCCGCAATATGATTTTATCCTCCCTGCTAATTGAACTATTTATCTCTATTTTGAGACAACATATCTTTGCAAACAAACTTTTTCCTGAATGAAATATATCAAGTCAAAATATAGGGCAAATTTATCTGATGAACATTTAAAATCGCTATTGTAATTAGCACTTCAAAATTTGAACCCAAGTTTAATAAGATTTTAAAAACATAAACACAATTATATCATTCACAGTAATGGTTTTATTATAATTTGTGATGAAAATATGAGAATTTGCTGATAGTGTTCGTTGTCATTAATATACGATAATTTAATCTCGCATACTCTGTAATCAGTTTTTATTTGCTTTCAATAAAACTCATATATCTAATTTTAGAGGTTTTTTTTTTTGTTACGGCCTGCTGAAAAGTACTGAAGTACCTAATGTGGTCCTAAAGGCTGCCACACACGGAGCAATTTATCGTGAGACCAATCACAACGGCCTGCTGAAAAGTACTGAAGTACCTAATGTGGTCCTAAAGGCTGCCACACACGGAGCGATTTATCATGAGACCAATCATGACAGATCGTTTCGATTGGTCATAATCTGACGGTCCACACACACGGTACAATCTATCCTCAGATCCGTCGTCAAACTGCTGAATCGTCAGACTGATTGTAGGACTCCACACACGGAACGATTTATCGTCAGATCTGTCGTTGAGACCAATTGTTCAGATCTGTCGTTGAGATATTGGTTGAGACGGATCGTTCAGACCGGTCGCTAGATTTACAAATCGTTCGACTGATTTTAAGGCAGCCACACACGGAACAATTTGTCGTCAAATCCGTCATCAGAGACCAAATCGTTCGACAGATCTGACCGTGTATGGGTAAATGTGAAGCGATTTCTCGAATCGTCCAATCTGTTGTGGTCTTCTGGGATTCCCAACAACTTTCGGCGTCATCGACAGATATTTTGCATGTGTTCGCTATGGCAGCACAATTTTTTTACAATGAATTCGCGTAAATGAAATGATTATAAATAAATTATATTAATTTATTTATTGTTTAGAAATTAATTCATATTCTTAATATAAATAAATTTATGTAT